>JANRGW010031539.1:0-57289 GCA_024733675.1 Psilopsiagon aymara | reverse complement strand
TGTAACTCCCATGGGTTGAGATAAGAACAGTCCAGTAACTAAGGTATAACACAAACCACTGCTGCTGCCAACACTAACAATAATGGCAAGGGAAATAATAAGGGAAGAGAATACAACTGCTCACCACTCGCCAACTGATACCCAGCCCAACCCAAGCAGTGATCTAACCCTTCTGCGTGACTGCCCCCAGTTTATATAGTGGGCGTGACATGCTGTGGTATGGAATACCTTGTTGGTCAGTTTGGGTCAGGGGTCCTGTCTCTGCTTCCTCCCAGCTTCCCTTCCTCCCTGGCAGAGCGTGAGGCTCAGAAAGTCCTTGGTCAGAGTAAACATTACTGAACAGCAACTGAAAACATCGGTGTTATCAGCGCTGTTCCCAAGCTGAAAGTCAAAACACAGCACTGCACCAGCTACTAAAGAGAAAAATGATTGCTACTGCTGAACCCAGGACACATTAGTTTCCAGATCCTTCTAAAAAGTATCAAGTTTGACCTTGCCAAATCACTATTTACCTAAAAAAGCAGATGAATGGCTCTCCTCTCCTATAGGCAAATGCATGCCATTGCAGAAAACTGACTACTGAAGAGATTGCCAAGCATTGGAATAGGCTGCTTGGGGAAGTGGCTGACTCACCATCCCTGGAGGTATTTAAAAGATGCATAGATATGGCATTTAGTGACATTGTTTAGTGGTGGACTTGGCAGTGCTGGGTTAACAGTTGGACTCGATGATCTTAAAGGTCTTTTCCAATCCTAAATGATTCTATAATTCAATATGGAACCCATTTTAGATCCCTTGGAGTCTAGCCGCTGAAGCAGCTGCTGCACAACCTTCATGATGAGAATTATTGGGCCAGGTCATAGGAATAAGAGTTTGTGCCTTCATCCTGTTCTCTTTGATATGTAGCTCTGTATCATGTGGAATAAGGAAGCTACCTCTGATTAACGCCAAGTTGAAGTGATGCAGTCTTGCTATTACCTGGGGGCTGACTGCAAATTTGCAAATAAGAGGGACTGCAAAATGAACATCAGGAGAAGAATTTTACTGGACGTTGTGCTGCAATAGCAGAAGACTGGACTTAATCCTATAGCAAACTGCAATGACATAGTGTTATTAAATTCCCATTTTTCCTATTTATCTGGATTATATGAAGAAAGGAAAAAAAACAATGCTGTGGAGACACAGGGATGGCTGCATTCTTTAAGCCCTGTATTTTGGGTGCTTATCTTCCAATATTGTTAACTGGATGGATATACAGGAAGCTACCAAAAAAAAGTAAAAAGAAGATTTGTGGGTGGGACTTTTCCTTTCTTTGGCTGCCAAGTCTGCTTGCCAGTTTATGTGAACAAAGCTGGGGATAATGTTTGTTCATCTGTTTTATTCACTTTAGTTTAGCTGTAATTACCTACACTTTACATTACATTAGTAAATCTACTCCAGAATATAATGTTATAATGAGCCTTAGTAATAAGAGAACTTGCTCTACAGACTTATTAAATCTTTTCTCAGATGTGGGGAGACAGTGCCAATTTTTGGTGTGGATTATGATGTGTGTGGATTATAATGCATGTGGATTAGGGAGGTTCTGCTTTAATAAGAATAATACTGAGTAGTTCACTCTGATTTTTTAATCTTTAAAGTGCTTTTCAAGCATTAAATAATTAATCCCCATAACACTCCTGTGAGGTCGGTAAGCAAACATTACTATCCCCATTTTACAGATGGGGAAGCATGGGTTAGAGAATTCAGCTGGACTACCCAAAGCCACTGCGAGTGTAATAGCCAAAGCAATGTTTTAGGACTATGGAAAGGACTCAGGGGTTTTTGTATTTGAAAAATAAGGAAAAAGTATTGCTTCCCTGGAAGCTTAAAACTGAACTCATTGCCATAAACCTGAAAATGTCTTCCCATGTGTCTTACTTTCTTTCAAGACTGTGTTTTTTATTTCTAGACCAAAGGATACCTATGTAAAAGGTCTACATCTTCTAAAATAGCAAACTGCTGTAAGACAGAAATAACTATACGCACCCACATACGCATACATGTACACTGGTATTTAACAGAAGGATGTTCTACTTTCCTGCCAGCTACTACGTATTTATGAAATACTAACAACAGGTTTGTAAAGCAAATTTCAATATTCAATTTTTTACCTATGCAGCTAGAACCTTTGGGAGCCCATATTCATATTGCCTGATGTTTTTAGACTAATGTTATTAACCAGTATATTGATTCTATTGATTCGTTTGGTTAGTCTGCTTTCTTTTTTTTTCCTTTTACATACCAGAAGATCCTGAAATTAAGTTGATATTGCTAGAAATAAGAAGGTGGTATTGGAAATGCAGCAGGAATATGAATGAATGTTTGCATTTCCACCAAGGTGGTCACAGAAGGAAGGGCCACTTTTCCAAAATGGCTATTGATTTTTGCACTCATATCAGACGAATGATAGATGGGGTAGTTCAGGTTTCAATTAACACCCAACCTCAGCTCTAGAGATTTATAAAATGAGCATTGAAAATAGAATGAACTGGATTATCTAATCAGTACTCTGAATAGGTAGGAGTATCTGGCTTAAATATATAGGCAAAGATGCTTTAGCCATTTATTAGACAAACATAAAAACTTCAGAATACTGAGTTAAAGAACTAGAAAAATGAAGTTTGCAGCTGACTAAAGATTTCTGAAGGATTTAACTGTATTTAAACAATGAATACACAGTATAACCTCTAAATTTTTCATCTATTTTTTTGCAAATATAAATGCAGGGGTCACTAGTAACGGTTACCAAACCCATGGTACAAGGAAGCACAGGCTTTTGTCACTGGATGTACTTGCTAAACCATCTTCTAGCACCTGCATCTCTCCTGTGCTATACCTAACTTTAAGTAAGCCTGCTGATCATCTCCCTTAAGTGATTACTTATACAAAATGGAACAGTTCCTGTGGGAGAAATGCAGACTGTGATATGATGTTATGTCAGGGCCTAAGGCATTCCAGAATGGTTAATGTATCTGCTCTGCCTCAGGAAATTTGACTTTGAATTGGTCAGTACTCTAATGAATGGTAGCATGGCCACAGTTTTGGTTGGGAAAAGCCCCACTGCTAAAGTGCTTCTTTATGAAAATCCTTCCCCTCAAAACTCTTTCATTAAAAACAAGTGAAATGGAAACATTTTATAACACTTATATTTTCTTTTGACCTGACATGACTTGTTTACCAATTAAGTATTTCAGTTTTGGTGTTGACACAAGCTAAATGGCTTTTGATTTTCTTTATATATTTTACTGTGAAAAAAATTCTGTCCTCACACTTGCTGCCAAATAAATAATCAGAACCATTCACAGCTGAGTGACTGTGCAAAACTAACTTTAGCTGTATTTATAGAGCATTTATGTTTCTACTTATTTAATGAAAAAAGACTTATTTCCTGTGTCATTATGCTATAGGAGGAAAAATAAAGAGAAGGCATAGAAATTTGTGGTTATATATATAAAACACTTGTGGTGGAACTGCAGTTCACTGAACTTGGTAAATTTGACAATTGGATCTCACAAAATGGTCCTAATATGAGTCCAAATTTTTAACCTCATGATCTCTCTGAATGACTTCTAGTGGAGAACAAAGCAGAAGTAAGGTGTGAATGAAAGGAACGGTGCAATTCAGATTTCTACACAATGCAGGAACTTCTTTGTTGCTGGGCCTCCAATGGTAACATGCACTTGAACTACACAGGTACAATATTAAATGGCCTCTACTTGTGTCCAGCTCTGCACTAGCACAGTACAGGGACATGTCTGTGTTCAAACATTTCTTATTTATAGACACAAATTGCAAATAAGCTGTAACTGGAAATACATATAAGCAATTGATTAGATTTTTCAGATTTGCATGCACAAGACTATTAACTTTAGCAGAGCTTAATGCCTGGGTGCTGGGGCAGGAATTCTGTGGGCTTCACACTGGAGGAGCTGCTCAGAGCTAAAAGGGTAGGAGGATATCTTTCGATATAACTTGTTTGCTACTTCCAATCTGCCTACTTAAAAAGTGTGAGACTGGCTTTAGAATGTTAGCAAATATGTACTACAATTAATAGTACATTGTGCAAAGTCAATAGCATTCAGACTGGATGCATCTGAGCACTTCTGTGTTTTCTATGATGACAGCAATTAATAAAAAAGGCAAAAATAAGTTTTTCTTCTCCTTTGCTTTCCAGGTATCGTTTCTGGGCCATGACTCTGTATTATAAATTGATGTATCTAAACAATCTGTGCAGTTGGATCTGATTTATGAAGAAAACAGCTTGAAATCAAGTGCAAAGTGCTATGTGTAAATTCAGCATAACCACTGAGTTTAAAAAATGAGTGACTCCCTGCATCATGTTCCAAAAAGTCTTCAATTTTACATTAGTTATTTCTTCAAGAAGCTGCACGTAAATATCATCTGAGATCAGTATCTAAATTCCACCTTTCCATTGCTAGTATTTTTGCAAGCCAAGTACCGTAAGGAAGAGGGAAATTATGGCTTTGATTCTCAAATTCTAGGATTTTCTACCTGAAAAGTCAGCACTGGAATGGGCTGCCCAGGGAAGTTGTGAATGCTCCATCCCTGGTGGTGTTCAGGGCCAGGTTGGACATAGCCTTGGGTGGCATGGTTTACTGGGAGGTGTCCCTACCCATGGCACGGGGGTTGGAACTAGATGATCTTAAGGTCCTTCCCAACCCTAACTAGTCTATGATTCTAAGAGTCTATGATTCAGAGGGTAAGTTTTTGTCATGAGAAAAAGTAGATTTAGCAGACTTCTGGCTATGTTTCTGGCTGTGTTTCTGTAGTAGCAGCAGTGCAACAGGAAGAACTAGTTATTTGGATATCAAAAGACATTTGTAAAATGCATAGCTGCTTTGTTATCTAAGATAATTGGTTATGAAAGAAAAGTCGAGAACTGTAGAAACTATTATGCGAGCTAGCATGTAAGAAAAAGTTGCACGACAGTTGTGAGAAACAAAAGCATATTAGAAAGATAATATACATGCAGAGTTTACAAACCGTGTCTTTAGGGTGGCCCAATAAGTAGAAATATGGGGACCCATGCTTGTCACTTTTCATGCACATGGAGAGACTGGAAGGTACCATTCCTAAAGGAAGGGGAGGAACAGCCTAGGACCAATCATTAGAATTAACAGAACCAGTGACATACAGATATTTTACTATTGTTAGAGCAGAGAATTCTTAGTAAGTTTAGAACAACTGAGTAAAACATGTAACAGGAAAGAAGTATTTCTGTAAAGCTAAGACAAATAAGCATGCTGTAAGTCTAAATATTAGTGAATGACTGAAACTACTGTGCATATATATATTCAGGATGTAGGTTCACCTGGACAAGTGGAGTACATCTTGAGGTGCTTGACGAAGGAGTCATAAAAACATCAAAAGCAAAGGGCAGAATTGTGCCCATTTATTTGTATGAAAAATCCTTGTATTGGTATCAACTCTGACATTTTTTGGTTTTGTTGGTGGGATAGTGTAGAAACATGAGCTCAGAGTTTCTTCAAGGCCCCTCAAAAATGTCTTACTGCTAAGTAACTTGTATTTTCTATCTGTTAACTAGAAATTATGTATACTGAAACTTCACTTTTTGCATACAGAACTCTTCCTCCCTTAAATAGCCAAAACTGAATCTAAACTCTACTTCTGCAAATTCATCCAAATGTCATGAACCTATGGGGTGAGTTTTGTACACAGTTTAGTGTGTGAAGCACAAAAGGTTAAAAAAATGCACAGTCTTCTAATGAAGTCAAACAAGGTTGGGGAGAGAGGGAAAGAACCACTGTTCTGTAAATCCATAAAGCATCAATCAGCCCTGTGATACAGATTCTTTGGTCACCAAACCTGAGTGATCCTGGTTCTCATGGCTCTGAGTGTGTTAGCATCACAGTGTGATCTAATACACTCAGGAACAGATCCAGATTTCCAAAACAGGACAACAGAAAAGTTTTCCAAGATCTCAGTATGAAATGGGCTGGAGTCTCTAAAACTTACACCTTCCTGCAGGAGCTCTTAAGCAACTTTAAGTGAAAAACTCCTGAACTTGACAGCAGGGATGACTTTGAAGTCCTGCTGTGAAAGCAGGAAGGAAAACTAATTAGCTTACATGTTCCTCACAGGTGAAATTGAGTGTTTCTGCTCCCTCTGCAGCATCAGACAGAAAGCATTTGGGCAGGAGGTTGTGCCTTGCTGGAGGAATGGAGTTTGCCTACAAGTGTTAACTATGGCTCAGCCTCTTCCACCTTTACACCCTGTTTGTAATTATTTCATTTTAAGTATAATTGCTTTCACATACTTCCAGGAACTTATATGTTTTAATGTAGGGTTTTAGTAATGAAAGCTCCAGTTATGAAAGTCTAGGAGCAGTAAAACAGAAGCAACAGTCTGCCAGGACTGCTGGGAATGAGAATGAAACATCCAAGGCTTTCCTAGGGACCTTCCTACATAGGTATTTAGAGAAAGTGGTTGTTCTTAGACAAAGCTGTGGCTTCCTGGGGCTGATCTGTCATTACAATTAACTTGCCTCTTGCAGAACTCATTGCTGAATGGAGAGGCTGTGACTTGTTAGTTTTACTTTAGGGATGTATGCTTCTTCATCCTAATGTTTGGCTGTGCAATGTATGTGTCCTTCTCATGGTGTTTATACAGCTATGACTATATTCTGAACTACATGGGCATCTGTAACTAGGCTTCCACAGTGTGAGCAGAGTTTTAGAAGTGCTGCACATCCTGTAGCTCCTGCAGAAATCAGTAACCTCACAGGTTACACTGGGAATTAGGCAGCCATTGCAAGAAAAATCTTGGCCTGTCATTTTACTCAAATCGTGTTTAATGCCAGTCTGAGAAGTGCTCAGTGTTACAGCGATGACTGTGATGTGTACGAAACCTCACGCTCCCTCCAGCCAGGCTCCCTGGGCAGTAAGTACTCTCTGCACTTTTAGTCTTTCTTGCACAGTAATAAGATTTCTTACCATGACATGGTTCTTTGGAGAACACGGCAGACTATTTCCTGTGAATCATGATGCTGATGTTCTTTGGGTTTCAATGAGCTGTGATAATTCCCCTTCAGTGGAAGCACAGCTCCTCTGGCTATCCTCATCCTCAGCAAACATGTTCTGAGATGCTGGGTGATAAAACATCTGTTTTCTAAGCTTCTTCTGTTACACCCTGCTGCGAAATCAGCTATCGTTTTGGAGCATTAATCATATCCGTGCTCCTTCCCATATATTCTGATGTTGCCATGCATGGTATGAGTGGATTACTCTCTCTGAAGTGCTGTGGAATCTTTGGCACTTTTTTCCACACAAAATCAGCAGCTGGAGTTGAGGTAAATGATGCATTTGCAACATACTTTATTTCTTTCCCTTGGTTTGCATAGTGCTTTAGCTCAGCCAGAATTTTCTGAGGTGTTCTTGTAGGGACAGATTTCCAGTCATGGAAATCAGCATAACCTGAAATAACTCATTCCGGAGATTTACATCCTCCCAGGAGCTTGTTCTTTGTTTCTTCACTGAGTGCCTTTTCAACACATGTTCTTTCCTGTCACTGATCACTTTCTTACCATTGATGATTTTTTCTTAACACTGCTTTTACTGATGTCAATCACATCATCAAAGAGTGATATTTCTTGCAGTTAAATATAGACTGTCATATTTGGTACTAACAGAAACATAGCTCTGGAATTGAAAAAGCACTGATCATGTTGTATAAGGAAAATAAAAAAGTAGAGGATGAAGAGACAATAACGTGACAGTTTTTTGCTGGTTGGTTTTAGGTCACTCTAGGTAAGCTTCTCTCTTTTTAACACTGTGAGTCTGACCACCACTGCTGCTGGAAAGGTCTTTAAACACAGCATTACTACAAGTGACTTGGGAAGTGCCTGACCATTTTGCTTGTCAGAGACTGAGAGACAATATCCAGGAGAGGACTGTGGTACGCTTGTTCTGTGTTTATATGTCTCTCCAGGCTTCTGCTATACACACCGTTTGTAATCCAGACCCCAGCTCAGTCCTCCAGCCTCGCATTTTTATACTCAACTAAATCTTATTTCCCACTGATGGTCTCCAGAGCTGAATCCTAATGAGAATAGGAAATATTTCTGACATGTGCTTGCTAAAAAAAACCCCAACCTCAAAAAAGAGCTGATTATTTCAGTCAAAAAAGAGCCAATTAGAATTGTTACATCTCAACTGTGCAATTCTAGTGGGAAGAAGAGGGAACCAAATATTGACTAGTTTATCTGCTGTCCTCAGGACCACCTTGTCCTTAAGCTTACTGTCACAATCTTCTCTGTGTTCAGTTTTCCATTTGGAAAGGATGTTCTTTCTGGGACTCTCTGTCATTAATACTCTAACAGAGGCTCTTCGCAGGACGATGACTTACCCTTGAGATCTGGCCTTCTCAAGACATGCCCTTTGGTTTTAATTGTTTCTGTTTGTTAATTTCTGTTTTTAATTTCCCAAGCATGCTGCTGTTGGTTTTATGTGCACCTTTTGTTTGTTCTTAGAGTATTTCTCATTGCTTTAGGAAATGACCTAGGGAGGACTTTAATATCTGAGTTCATTTCAACAGGTGTCTTCTTATTTTGCTTCCATTCTGCCTACAGACTGGATACAGCACTAACACTTCTCTGCCTGCGCAATGCACATATCAGGAACTGCAGACTTAAGGATGTTATCCTTTCCCATGATGTTATCCTCTGTCGTGATGCTTTCTGTAGGTTATGTGTACATTACAAAGTAACTCATGAACACTTCTACTGCTGTTTCTGTACAGTAGGACAACGCACCTTTCAAGCACAGCCACTTAGTTCTCCTCCTGTACAGAGATGTAAGCTGGGGAGACTGTTAGAAAATGATCTTTTTAAACAGTGCTTCTTTGTAGCAGCTTTTATTTTTCAGTAATCTGCATTTTTATGCAACTAATGCTAAGCATTCTAAGTGGTGAGCACAGCTGTAAACAGACCTGTGAAGTCATCTTGTTTCTTTCTGTTAGCACTATAGAATGTGTGTAGATTTGTAGTGGTTTATCTGCATTTTCTACTCACATGCTTCTGGGGAAGGGAAGGCTGGTGCATATTTTTCCCTTTCAGGAGATTTGCTTTCCCAGAACAATGCTATTTACACTGAAATTTTTTTATCTATCTACATTTTCTTAAGATTCTGGAATAAGATTTATAAGATTTATTTTGGCTCTTTCATAAACCTAGGTATAAGTGCCATCCAGGACGGATCTTAGGAAAGTCAGATTTGGAATGGGTCTGAACTGCAAGTGATTCTTTACTCATAACAGCCTCCTGTGACCCCCTCTTAGATTAAACTGTTTTCTGAGGAACCACAGAACTCCTGGTATATGGTTCTGCTATTTGAGAAGGATTACAACCACTATAACAGTCCAGGACTTTTGTTTGTTCTTTCATTTATATTGATGCATTTCTCCCTTACAGAAGTTGAGGAGGTGATCTGAATCTCTGTTGGAGGTCCCTCTGGAAGGATTATGTACTGGATAAAGCTGGTATTAAATGTCTTAGGGCTGATTTATCATTACCTATGAAATCCATTTTGGCTTTGTACCTACTCACCAAAAGTACAACTCACTAACTTTACCACCAGATGAGTGGCTGAGGGCCCATCCTGCTGCCATAATTCAAAAGCTCTTGAAAGCTGGGAACAAACATAGCACACACTATCCTGAGTATTGCACCAGAATTTGCTCTAGTTTAGGTATGATTATAGTGCAATTGCCATGTATACTGACAGATGGCAAAGTGCTGACTTTCAGTGGAGCTGACTTTAATGTCTCCAAGAAGCAATGAATTTCTGTTGGTAACAAAGACTGATCTGAACCTACAGTTAAGCCTAAGTATTACTCTGAAATTTCATATGCTACTGCAACTTCTGGTTCTAATGGGAAATGATGCTGGAACATCAAAACTGGCACTAGAAAAGTTTAATAGAATTTTGGACCTTGTAGCATAAGGAAATCAAGGAATTTTCATTTCCTGTGAGATTTCAGGTCCAGCTGCGCACATTACGGAACTTATGTAAATATATGACATTGTCACACCATACTCTACAGTAAGCCCTGATTTCAATTTTGAAAAAGGGCTTTTTGTCTTTGAAATTACCTTCAGATAATTTATTTTTACTTTTGTCATTTCAGTAGTGAAAGCAGGTCTCTATACTGTCTAAATGAGTCACATTTTTGAAATACTCAGAAGTCCCAGAAGTCCCTCTGAAACAAAACATGAGAAGAATGGATTCCTCTTTCTCACCACAATGAGCAGTCTCCTTTTTTACTCAGAGTTGTCTTCTACTTGATCATTTGTGTATATTATCAGAGACAATATAATGGGTGAGGTTGTCAAAGAAAGAAGTATGTTCTTGTTAATGCTTTGACTTTAAACCTGAGCCACTGAATTGCATGGCAACAGGACCATTTGCTGTGATTCAAAATGTGGAGAGAAGTACCAATAGAGGAAGAAGAGAAAAGTTTATGGTCAAATAAGCAACTCCCAGCACACTCAGAGATGTCCCCTAAAGGGGGTTCAAAGTGCTTCTTTCAGTGCACATCTAAGCCACTGCCTGCATCAGAAGGGCAGCAGAGAACAGTGATGTACTCACATATATGGCCTTGAGCCAAGGAAATACTTAAGTTCACCTCTACTCAGGTAAGCACATAAACCCATAGTTAATATACCCGAGGATATTACAATATATAAATATCTGCAATTGCTACTTAACTCAAAAGAAGTAAAATTAATTCATATAGGTTCATGCACATTGAAAAATATAGAGATGAAAACCCACCATATTCTGGGACCTGTCCGGTTCCACGTTTCAACAACAGTCGCACTCTTCTGCCACCAGACTTGATTAGCTCTATTGCTCTGGCATGTGTCATGTCCCTTGTGCTTTCTCCATTGATTTCAATTATTTGATCTCCTACCTGTCAGGTAAGAAGAACATTGAGTCAGACAGAAATGCAGTAAAATGAGCATTTCAGAAAGAGACATATTCAATGGATCACAGGTTACTTGAATGACAGACAGACACATCAAGGCAAATTTGTTCCTGTCTGTCTGAGGGATATTACTGGCAGATTAAATAACCTCCAAAGTGGATTCTGAATGTGGTATATGAAATGCTGCTCGTCTTCTGCTGAAATCAGTGTAATGTATTTATAACTCGCCTCATGTCTTTCTCATAAAAGATTTTGTTTTTAATTGCTTGATAGGCTGGAGTCACTGGAAACGTTATCTGTGCTGCAC
This sequence comes from Psilopsiagon aymara, assembly GCA_024733675.1. Taxonomy (NCBI): domain Eukaryota; kingdom Metazoa; phylum Chordata; class Aves; order Psittaciformes; family Psittacidae; genus Psilopsiagon; species Psilopsiagon aymara. The sequence goes on along the minus strand of JANRGW010031539.1, from coordinate 45,975 downwards.
CTTAACTTTCAGTGTTGTGTGTCCCTGAGAAGACCTTTGTTGAATATAACTTGCTGTTTTTATAGAAAAAAGAAAGGTTTAAAGCACTAAGATCCATCATTTCACAGACTTACAGAATCATTAGAGTTGGAAGTAACCTCTGGAGATCATCCAGTCCAACCTCACTGGCAAGGCAAGGCCACCTATAGCAGGTTACATAGGAGTGTGTCCAAGTGGGTTTTGAATGCCTTCAGAGAGGGAGACTCCACAACCCCCTTGGGCAGCCTGTTCCCATGCTCTGCCACCCTCAGCTTAAATTCTTCCTCATGTTGAGGTGAAACATCTTGCTGTTTAGTTTATGGCCATTGATCCTCATCCTGTTGCTGGGCACCACTGAAAAGAGTCTGGCACCATACTCTTGGCACCCATCTTCAAGATGTTTATATGTGCTGAGATTCCCTCTCAGTCTTCTCTAGAATAAATATGCTCAACTCCCACAGTCTCTCCTCATGAAAGAGATGCTCCACACCTCCAATCATCCCTGTGGCCTTCCACTGGACCTCGCCAGTAACTCCTTGTCTCTTGTATTGAGGAGCCCAGAACTGGACAGAGTACTCCAGATGTGACCTCACCAGGGTTGACTAGAGGGGGAGGATCACCTCTCTGGACCTGCTGGCCACACTCCTCCCAGTGCACCCCAGGATACTATTGGCCCTCCTCTCCTCAAGGTCACACTGCCTGCTCATAGTCCTCATCCACCAACACTCCCAGGTCCTTCTCCGCTGAACTGCTCTCTAGTAGACAGAATCATTTGAATATCCGTATCTTGGTAGTAAAGTTTCACACCAAAGTAAGGATACTGCTCTGGCACAGGACATGCAGGAGTTCTTACAAGAGTGTGCTTTGAACTATTTAGCTACAGAATAAGTAAGCACAGCCCCTGGCTGAGCTGTCTAGTTAGAGCAGCCAACTTCAGTTAGAGCAGCTCTGATTATAGATTTCTGCCACTCATCTCCTGCCTTGCTTTTCAGCCAGAGTTAGCTTCATTACTATTTTTTCCACCTCTGTTTCTCCAGCTGTAAAATGAGATGGTGATGTCTGCATCTACCATTCATTCCAGTCTCCATCCCAGCTTTGCCTCCTGCTGGGTTGTTTTGGTTTTGCTCTTCTCTCCATGAGAAGAGCTGGCTTTCAATGCTGGAAACCTTTTCCATGACTAGGGGAGTTGCTGATTTTTGCTGTGCCTGGTCCCCATGGCAGACAGCACACGTGGGAAGCAGCAGCTGTACAGCTTGCTTGGGACTGCAATATCACAGCTGCCTACTTATCTTGTGAGAGAGTTAAACAAGCAACATGGTTAGGTGACCTGAAACTCTCAGCAGCAGCAGCACCACAGCCTTTGGAGTTGATGTTTTGCAGCTGCCTTGCAGAAGCCTCCCACCCCTTTGAACGGGTGACCCACATGAAGCCCAGAGGTAGGGCTGATCTGCTGGTGCTGATGGAGGTGCAGGTCCAAGTGATGGGCACCTGAGAGGGGTGTGGAAGGGTCTCAGGTGAGTGGGTTCAGCAAACCTGTGCATCAGTGTCAGAGGAGCACATTTGCTTGCAGGATCACACCTGCCTCACAGTCTGCATCTATGGCTTCGTCACCATGTGTATCAGCTACACTAAAATAACAATGTCTGTACATCCTAGGGAGGATTTTAAGGAGACTATGCAGATTTCAAGATGATGGGTGCTTCCTTTTCCTCTTACAAGCCCATCTTGCCAAAAATGTTTTCTGTTTTGTACGTTTTGTTTGCTACTATTGTGTTTCTGACAACTAAAATTGTAATCCTTCAGAGGCTTTCCTTCCTTCCCAAGTTTGAAATACAGTATTTACCAAATAAGTGTGCATAATATGGAATGTCAACAAGAGTCCTAGCTTTAAAGAAAACTGGAGGGGATGTCAAGAAGTTATCCAGTCCCTGCTTTTGTTCAGAGACAGAAAGAATGCTACTAAAAGCACTATGGTAGCATTTCTCAATAGGAACGCATACCTTCTCAGTAGGAGTTGCAGCTTATTTTAAGAATGCCACCAGGATCCTGTACGCAATCTATGCCAGTACTTTACTTAACTAAAAAAGCCATTGATATGAATAAAACCTTTCAGCCTTGGTATCACACTTTGCAAATGCTGCCGACCGAGCAGTGGGGGAAAAACATCAGGATTATTTTGTGCAAAAAGGGCTTGTTTTTGTAGCATGAATTTCTTCCTTAGATGATTTTCTCTGTTAGAAAGAATGCATTTGGTTGTACCATGCAATAAGCATTTTTAGGTACTTTTGATGGCCTCCAGGCCACAATGACATACAGCACAGGAGCCCTGTGCATTATGGAGAGGTCTCCCCAAGGTTTGGCCATGTGAGACTGTCTGCATCACCTTGACTTCTGGGGTGGCCAGTAGGATTGTAATTAATGCACACAGAGCAAAAATGGAAAATCTTTCTTACGCCTTCTGTAACACAAACAGAAGATAAATTAGTAGCATCCCCACAAGGATACCAGTCAAGCCAAATGCAGACAAAATGCAACCTGTTTGGGAAAACATGTTTCTAAATGTCATGAAACAATTAAACCCTGTTAGAAATCCTATAAAAACAAACCATGGACTATCCAGGCAACGTGGCACAAAAAAGAGCTGTCTACCTTTGCAGAAGGTATTTAAATTGATCTTGTTAGCATGTTCTGAGAGAAAAAGTGACAGATTAGATCAAATGAAGGAGGTGTTTTTAACACTTCTTGATAAATGGCCTTTAAAACAAGTACTGACAAAAGCTGTGCAGGGCACGCACAGTCCTTCAAATAAAATCCTCTGCACTCAGGAGCAGAAAGACAGAGATTTTAATACAGTTTAATATGTAAAAAGGTTAAGTTAATGTCACATTTTTCCCTTGCTGTTTGCATTTCCTCTGTTCTCATTGGTCAATATGGAAGAAGTCTTGTATATTAATGTAACCTTTTCTGTATTTCAGTGGATTAAAATAGTTTTTTTCTCTTTGTGGGCAGCACGTAGCTGATTTGATACTTCTTTTTATTATAAAATCTTACATGCAAATAACCTGGGAAAGCTTAAAAAAGCCCATCATCTTGCTTATGTGCCTGAAGGAGAGAAGAGAAAGAGTTCTGCAAAAAATCAGGTGCTCTGAAATTTACATCAGAAAGTGTGAGACCAGAGGTAAAATGAACAGTTGCAAGAGCAGCGGGTTAATTGTGTTCCATGCATTTGTGTCTTGTGGCTGACTGATGTATGGCTGAATTATGCTGCCTTTGCAGCACAAGCCCAGCTCTGATTAGATAAGAAAGACAACAAGGAAAGGAAACGTTGCCAACACTGTTAGCCTGAGAAAACCTTCAATTAGTCTTTACACTCACATCTGGGGAATTCATACAAAGAGAAAACCTTGACTGAGGAGTGGTTCCCCATGTGTCTAATAAAGTACAAATTCCTATTCTTATTTTTTTCTGCATTTAAACATTTATAACCTTCCCTTCCTTCCCCTTACTTATGTAGCTTCTTTTCTATGAGAGGATACCATGCTGCATGCTTTATCTCTGTACAGGCATTCAAATTTGCTTGTGCTCTTGCCTTTTCTACTGTGGAATACATTTTCAGTTATTGTGGGGCTATTTCTGGCTTTTTCAAATACAGTGATTGTTTAAGAAGAGTGTAGATATAACCACACATGGAAGATGAAACAAGGTGAGGATAGAAGCAATGGTAAGCATAGAAACAGGTCTGAAAAGACTATAGTGCCTATTATATGGGATCCTTAATACTTTTTTTTCAGGATCAAGAGTTGATTCCTGCAGTTTTACATCACTGACATTTCTCTATACTTCTCTCTGGATCCTTCCAAGTCTATCCAAACTGGAGATACTGCTAAGGTGGGGGGTAGGCTGAACAGATCAGAATTATAACATCTTTCCCACGCGGGAGAAACACTTATTAATAACGTCCCCAGAATGAAACCTTTGCCTTTTAGTAACACATCAGATTTGCAACTCACAGTTAGCTTGGATTCCAGGATTATCGCCAGCTGTACTGGCTAATCAGTTATCCCCCATTTTACATTGTGCCTCTGAATTCTCTACCTTAAAGTGATTGATTTTTACTGTTTCAGTATGAAATTTTCATTTTGAAATCTAAGTAAGTTCTTTTAAACCAACTAAACAGTGATGTCTTGGCATCAGCAAATTTTATTCTATTATCTATCAGTAGGTCTCCAATTGTTAATGAAATTATCAAATCGAGCTGGTTTCATCCTAGGCCCTTCAGAAGCACACTTGTAATTTCACATTTGTAATTACTAATCAGGAGCAAACAGTTCAGAGCAGCCTTTGAGAGGGATCGTTTTCAGTTACAGTGTTTCTGCCTAGAATCTACTTCCCCATTCTTTCCTGTACATTCTCCTTCCCCTTTTACCACGAAGAAATAAAAATTAAAATCAGAAATAAGAAATTAAATTAGGCTGGTCTGGCAGGATTTGCTTTCCACAGTTTACGTGTTGCTGGAGTTTCTCAACTCTTGATGACTTGTCACAGACTATTTGAGAATGGAAGTTAAAGGAACTTTTCTTTATTATTCAGTTTTAAAAATAGGGACTATGTTTTCCTTTCTCTAGTCTGCTACTAACTTTTTTGTTCTCCATGAATTCTTGGACATAATTTCTAATAGTCTAGAAATTACCTTCTCTTAGTCATTGAGCATATACGAACATCAGCACATTCAGTACTCTCTTCTAAGCAGTGCTTTCCTTATTCTGATTTATATTAATTTCTCTTTAAAACTGATGTAAGTTTATGGTCCTTCTGAACATCTCACTGAAGAGTGATACAAAGAAAGCACTGAATATTTCAGCTCTCTTCACATTCTCAGCAAACAATGGACCTTTTCCTGTCCTTCCTTTTTCTTTTAATATATTAATGTTACTTTTTCTAACTACCTTTTATACTTTCCTTGCAGACTGCTTGACAGTAATTCTGACACATTTAATCTTCCCTCTGTATCTAGTGGGACATCAGCCACCTAACAGGTGTTGCAGCATCAAGCTTTGAATGTCTAAATCTTTTATTAGTACCACCCTGTGGCATTAGCTCCTTTCACGCAAAATGACACATTGGAATATCAGAACATTGTTTTTAACAGGCATTTCAGCAAGCTGCCTTTTGTGGAGATATAAAGGTTTGCAGATGAAACACCAAAATAATTTAAAAGATAAAGCTCAATGTAGCAACATTATTGCTTTGTATGGCAGTTGGATCCTCTGTCACGTCACACTTCATGGATTTCACTTTTGTCAAGAAATTAACAGAAAAAACAGTTCCCCAGATCAGCAGAGTTAGACGTCCCTAAAATATTACCTTCAGCTCCCATGCCATTCAGGTGCAGTTGTTTCATGACAGCCAGAGACTACTCATGGATCCTAATCACGAAGTTTTAAAATCACAAATAGCAGGGAAAACGTTTGAGAGCACAGCCCTTGAAACCCAGTATTTTAATCTCACAAAGCCACAGGCTGCCTTCAGCTCTTTGGCATAAACTTTAATTTGCAGGTGTCAGTACGTGGGATCCGTGCATGGAGCTGCAATGAATGTGCTCCTTTGCAAGGCTGGCAGCTGCTTGGGAGCCAGTCAAGTGAAACAAATGGATGGACCCCTTCCCACTCCCAACAGGCAGGCACTGCATCACGGGACACCCCCCAAACTGGCATCAGCTCTGATTTGTAACTTTCCTGGCAGTCTTCAGCAAAGACTACAAACCCAGAGTGATGAAGCCCCTCACCCTTCAGACATTCTCACCAGCTTAAGGTTGAAACGAGTTGGCAAGCCAGCCTGGGAAGCTTGCACGGCTGCTGCCTGAGCTGTATTTGTTCTGCAGACACACGCTCTTTGCAGCTATGAATCTGGCAATTTTACACACATTGAATCTAAATTGTGTTTCTTTCTTCCTACAGAACATGGCCCTGGCTGATTTTCCATGCTGTTAGGATTAAATGCCTTTGCAAAATCAGTGGTTCTCCTCCTGACCTGATGGCATTTGATAAAGGGAATGCTCCTCTATTATATTCTTACAATATAAAAACACAAAGTAAACATGGAATTCCCCCCCTTTAATGTTTTAAAATTTGAATATTAATTATTTAAATTTAATTATGAAAGCAATTTGTGTGCATGGGAAATGTCTCTTAAAAAAATCTGTTCAGTTCAATTTAATCCAGACGCTCCATCCATGCGTAAGAACAACTGAGCTATAAAATTGGGCAGCATGTTTTCTGACAATAATGAGAAGATAATATTCCTCTGGAATGTTGAAGTGACATCACTATTGATAGGTTAATTAGAAAGAAAATTGTAAAGCTTCTCCAAATCATTAGAATAAAGTGCCTCTAGTACTTTGAGTTTATCTGCAGAGTGTTTGTTCTGGCCATATATTATAGTAATTATCACCTGTCTTGTTAAAAAAAGCCAACCATACATACAAACAGAATTTCAGAAGCAGGCTAAATCAGAAGGAAATGCTGAAGTTTTAACACAGCAAAAAGCTTTTTCCTTGCTCAAATGTACTTTACAGCTACTGATGATAGCCTCATGTACGCTTACCTCCCTCAGTGTGTAAGGAACAGTCTCTAAGCAGGTGCATAGTTGCACAAAGTGAAATTGATTGTGTATGCACATCTTCATTCTATATTAGATAAGGAAAATTAATGATAAAAGCAGCCCCAAATGATTTGTGCAGAGGGCATTGCTATCCGTCATTTTGTTAATGCATTTTATAATTAAACCTCAGGAAAGAGACTAATTACACTTAATTCCTTTTATATGGGCATTCTATTTTTATAACAGAAACATTTTGTTTTGCATATTATTTGTTGCTGTTGTAATTTTAATGAGCCCAAAAGGCACAGATGTTGTCTGTACTTGGAGACAGAATAGCAAATCCAGAACATGTATGTTGGTGAATTTCCAAGCACTGTCAAGCCCTAATATCGTTGCCTGGGTTTAGGGACAGGCTGGATATCTGCTCTGCAAATTTCCTCACAGCAGAGAACCTGTACTGCCTGGAAATCCCAGCTGTAATAAGTAGTCTGATGAAAGCCGTGGGGTATTTCTAGTCTTAGACTCCCTCTGGTGAATTTTATACCAGAGCTTGGGTGTCTCAGTAAAGAGACATGGCATTTCTCTTTGGATGAGTTACACTAACATGTCCCATGCCGCTTTTGAAGCAACCACCCATGAAGGTTTAGTCACAAACTGTTTTTCTGCAGCCAACCAGCTGTTTAAGCAGCTGTGGCTTCTTACCCCTGGAAACACTGGGCCCTTTGCTCCCACAGAGATTCTCTCTTGCATCCTGCTCAAAAGGGGAGGACATGCAGCAGGGAAGAGAAGGGCCATAGAACATGAGCTGAGGTGCGGAGCAAGAAGTGGCTCTCATACCTCAGCAGGTGCTCTAGCTGGTTTTTCTTTTCACTTTTTTACCTTTTCTGGAGAGAGGCAGAAAATAGATTAATTCTTTGCCTCAATGCTTGCTAAACAAGAGGGCAGGAGAACTCCTACAGAGATTCTGCTCACCACAGGGATTAGTGGATTAGTTTGAAGAAGGGGTTCCAATGGCTAGGTCAGCAGCAAAGATTTTATAACAAACTGATGAAATGGATAGTAAGAAACCGCAAGAAGTAGATGGATTTCATTCTCTACTCTAAAGGAATTTGGATACGAAAGTGCTGGACTAGTAGCTACAGGGTGTAATCTACTGCCTAAATCAGTAAATTGCTGAATAGCAGAGGAATGGGAAGTGGCAACTGTGACACCATTCTTTAAGAATGGTCCTGGAAAGTAACCAAGCAAGTCTCATATTCAATTGAGCAGGCGGAAGGAAGCAATAAGGATGGTGAGGGTTAGTTGGCACATGGATAATGATGATATAGTGGGTAAGGGTCAGTGTGGCTATTGCAGAGCGAAACCATTCCTCACAGATCTATTGCAGGTCACTGGAGCTCTCTCAGTGACTATATAGATAAATGTGTTCTGGTTAGTATACTGACACTTTCAGAAAGCTTTTAACAGCAAAGGCTTCAGTAAAGGCCCCGCTGTGGGATGAGAATGAATAGGGTTGTCTAAGGAAGAGATTAAATTCTAGGAAAACAAAATGCTTTAAATAAGTGGTCAATTTTCACAATCAGAAGACCTTGCTATAGCGATTATTCTGTTCAGCATATTTGTATATGTCATGATGAAGAGGTTGAAGATTGGGGTGCTAAGATTTGCAGGCAACACAAAGCCATGCAGGAGTGCCAAATCTAAGCTTAAAAGCTGTAACAAAATAGCACAATACTAAGTGTTAAAGCAGCAGGTGAAATTCAGTGCTGCTAAGTGCTACTTAAGTAGAGTACGTGTGGAAAATTGCATACACAATCACTCTAAATTAACCATCACCCCTGAAGAGACAGACCTCACAGTCCTTGTGGTTCTCTTGCTGAAAATGTCAGTCCAGTCAAACCACCACATAGCATATTGACTGTTAGGGAAAGAATAAAGGAGAAGCCATCTTTACGTCATTTAGGAGCACAAATATCTTAAAAACTGCAAGTTATTCTGGTGATTCCACCTTCAAATGAATGCAATAGACTGAAAATGGTTCGGAGGAGACCAGTGACTCTGGTCAGGGAAAAGAACAGCTCCATTATGAAGCAAGATGAAATATACTGGTAAGCTTCAGTGGGAACAAGATGGGTATGCTACGAGTCAGTAGAATAAGGAATCATAAGGAGAATGAGGAAGCAATCATGAGATTATTATGTTGTAGCTGCCAACAAAAAAAGGAACATTTTTTTCAAACAATACAAGCATTTAGCTTTAGTATATCAGGAATGTTCAAAAGCCTGAGCAAATTCAAATAAATGGTTAAAAATAGTTCTAGATACTAACTTTGAACATTCTAGCATTAAGAAATCTGTAAACTGATGACTGCCAGTGGCTTGGATGCTGTTATACCCATTTCATACTTGTCCTACATTCCTTTCCTAAGCATCCTGTACCTCCTTTCTGGAGTGAGGATAGCAGGCTGGGTTGGCCATAAGAATGTGTCTAATATCAGTATCCTTTTACTTGCATAGGTGATCTCCCCAAGTTTCTACTTGTCCTATTGGTTCAGCTTTTACCAAATACACAGATGCCTCTGTCATTCCTGTTGCTGGTGTCAGTTATCAGAACAGCATCATTTGGTGTATTAATTTTTTTTTCTAAAACTTGTAAGTCCTATTTTTTTTCAAGTTAGGGTTAATTACTTTTTTAGACCTGAAAAGCCTTATAATTCTTCTATAAAATACAGATTTAAATACAGTGCCTCTCTGCCCACGAAGCATTTTAGTCTTAATATTCCACACTTAACCATTTTTTGCAAGATTATTAACTCATTCTTTTTCACAGCTGGCTTGAAGGATTTTGCTATTAAGTGTAGAGACACAGGGATGCTTTGACAGTGTTAAATTGAGTACATCTTTGCAAGAATGTATTAATTACACGTGTGAGAGGAATGGTTTTTCTCCTTACTTTTCTGCAAACAAATTCTAAAAAATCACACACAGTTTTGGGTTTTTTTTTGGAAATGATGAATAAATAGTTCGCCTACAGTAAATTCACTCTTGATTTATTAAGCTTTTATACTGTCAAAATATATTCAAGATCCCCGAGGACTTCAGTTTGCATTTCTTTATTGTGCAGACACAAGGATGTTGATCAGCTTCACATCTAATATACATCTAAGCCAATATACTCTTGCTTGAGCTCTGCCAATTACACTAACCCAGTACTGAGCTCCTCTTGCCACAGGCTGGCATACAGTTCATGTGCTTGAGCATTCCAGTTGGATTCCCAGAGTTCACATCAATCACACCTAGTCTCACTACAAGTGAGGTTGGACAGTGATGCATATAGTAGGGAATTGGTGTGTGAATGAGATTATCCCAAAGGGACATGCAATTTTGTGAGAAAGTGTAGCCAACATCTTTCTATGCTGTTCGGGTGGGTCACAAATCACAGAATAAATGGATGGGACTAAGAATATCTTTGTCTTTGTGCTCCATTGTAATGGCAGTGTTGACATTCACTGAACACTTAATATGAAGTTAAGATTTATATTACTGCATAAAGTAAGCCAGGTATGCCATACGTTTTAAGAGTAAGTGCTACTTATGTAGAGAAGATTGGCTACTTACCTGAAATGAATCACTTTGTAGGCATTTGTCTTTCAGATGTGTGCATGAGACTAGCCAAACAGAGGCTGGTGGAGCACTTTATGCTCCTGGAGTATGCTTCTGTCCCTTATATGTGAGCATAATGTTAATATTTTTTATCTAAAAATTACTGACTTTTCAGTGGAGTTTCTGACGGCCTTCACTCACGTCAAGCATTCAGTAGCTGCCTCTCTACTGCTCCCAGCACATCACCTGGAGAAAACCTCTTAGGGCCACTGGTCCTTCCATCTTTATATTTGCTGGAATTGGAGTAAACTTGCAAGCAGCTTTCCAACAGCAGTATCTACTTTTCTCCATTATTCTGAAGATGGGACTTCACTGGCTTTTAAGACCTAGAGATTTGCACGAGTGCCTCAGCAGTATAGCTCGAAGTCTTCAGCTTTCTTTCTGGTCCAAATAAGAGTCCAAAGTTTGCCATGGCAGAAACTAAAGATTATGCTGGTCAATCCTTGGTTCATTTTTGGATACAAAGATTGCCCTAAATGTTTTTAAGAAGGTCATGATTGATCATGCCATTCTTGCCTTCTTCCCATTTCCTTGCTGCAGCTTTCTTGTTTGGATAAAGAAATGTCTGTATCTGTCATCTGTAATCTCTACTCTGACAGCCACTTGCCTCCTAGTTTTACTACTTTTTGCTCTTATCAATGTCAAGCTGAGCTGAGTTGCTTCTTGCCTGCTGTAGTTACTGACTGCAACCTCAGGTGCATCCCACTGCAGACTGTAGGAAATAAATAACCCTTCAATCTGGGGCTAATCAATGATGGGGCATCCCAAACAGATGCTCCATTCTTCATTAACAAGAAATCTAGGAGAGGCTCTATACCAGTGAAGACCTACTGCAAATCATGGGGTCTGCATGGCTCTTAAAGATTTCCATTTACTGCCCCTGATAGGAAACAATCAGTCCTGCTGACGGACAGTGCTTTTTTATACTTAAGCCTTTCCTTTGGCAATAGGACTACAAAAAGCTGAAATAAACCTGCAAAGACTCTGTTCTGGAGGGACTGAAGAAATATAGCAGTAATGTATAGAGAGTGGAATCACAAAGGAGTAGGTATCTGTGTGTGAAGCTACAGCAACTGCATGTGATTTCTGGTACAAAATTTGGCCATGTAATGGGAATCTCATACAACAATATATGTGGCAACCCAGCCATTTCTGCTTGGATTTTGTCTTTTCAGATATGCAAAACAACAGTTACTAAAAATACATTTTAAAAAGAGTGATGATACTTTACACATAATGATATGGACTTAAAAGAAGTGTGTAAGTTGTATTATGTTCAAGCTTCACACAAGGAATGATTCCTTAATTGGTGGAAACAGATGACTTTGATCTTTTAAAAACCTAGAAATCAAGGTCTGCAAAAAACAGATACAGTGATAAAGTGGCTAGATAAACAGCAAGCTAAATGTGTGCAACAACAAGCAATCAAGAAAGCTGAGATGGGAAAGAATTATGATGAACACAAAGGAAAAAGACTTCTGCTCTGTATGGTATAAAAGCTTTTCCAGAAACTGTAAAGGCATAATTGATTAAAGCTGCTCTAAACTTTCCCGACCTTTCAGCTCTGCCTATCTATCCACTAAAACCACCACTTGTGACAGCTCAAGTGATTTTGGGGTGCCTGACTTGAGACATTTGTGAGTGTCCTGCTTTGCGGTGATAGATTTATAGTCCCTTGTTAAACTCTAGTGTTATACAACATTTACAGAGCCCCAGATAGCTGCCTACATATTGCCTATTCTTTGGAGAAGCCTGAAGAGTTAGTCTTGATCTTAATTAATTTCTTCTGGGAGACATAGTTAGAAATAGCTCTACTGTTTAAAAGCCTGGACTCTTGTCTCCTGTGGCTCAAGGGAGGGCTTTAGTATCAGGTTATGAGTTTCACAGGCATTCTGCCCCCCTTATTGCAAACACAAATGCACAAGTCATGTTGTCAGAAGTTAAAAACACAGAAGTTGCCTGACCTTGTATTGAGGACACTTATAAAGAGGTGAATGTCAGTTTTGAATATTGTTGAATGCTCATTCATGGGTTTTGACAGCAGTTTCAAATGTAATGTTTATGCCTTCCATGATTTCAAACTTTAGTTTCCGTCTAAATAAGAGACAGATGCCCTATTGTCTGCCTGCCTTTTTTGACCCTTGGCTTTTGAATGCTGAATTGTTCTGTTTTGCTAGGAATAACTTGGTGTATGTGGTTGAGTTTTCCTGAATATCCACAAATAAGGTTAGTGTGAACTCTGTTATCATGGGAAATGATGAGACAGACACACAAACTGCTGAATGCTGTGAACCTGTCCACAGCCCTGGTTGGTTACTGTCATGAGTCTCACTGTGCTGCTCACTCAGCAAGCTAGAACAGAACAAGCAAAGTCGCACAGATTTTCTACGCAACAACACAAAAGCTCAGAATTGACGCTGTAGAAGTTTTCTGTCCCCTGTGCATGATTTTGACCTTTGGCTGTGAACAACTGAAACAAAGAGAGCGGAACAGACTGTAGGAAAAGTGACAAACAGGGAAAAAGGACTGAAGAGTCCGAGGAAGGCTACAAAGTTTGAAAGATAAATTCTGCAGTGCCTGTATTGCAGATGTCTGTTCTGCAAATACATAAGAAAAATCTAAGAAAGAATGAGAAAAATAATGTAGTATGAGGAGATATGAAGAAGACAGAGATAGGGCTAACTGGTGTATGTGAACTGAGAAAAATGAGCTGACAAGACAATGACACTAGAAATGTCAGAGATGTGAAGTATAACTTGTGTGGAAGATGTGAAAATATATGTAACTTACAAAGTGATAAAATAACACAGATGCACACTGTGTATAAAAAAGCACATTCCTCCCTCATTCTTCATGAATTTTGCATTCACTAAACCCATTTGTGCAAGATGCTCTGTATCTCTGCAGCCGTCAGCCACAGGCTCTTTGTTTGACGCTGGTTTCAATAAACATGCTGACTGCAGGAGATACACCATTCGAAGCAATAAGAGATCTGTTGATTGTATCTCACATGTCTAGCCAACACTATGACCATCCTCAACAATTCCCCTGAGAGTAGCCAGTAGTTCCCTGTCTCTAAGAAAGGAAGAGATAGAGATCTGCAGCAGAGCTCTGCTGATCATTGTCCTCAAAGTGAGACAAGAATAAAATATGAGTTACCACGAGCCTTATCTAAATAGACCTGTAAAATTGCCGCCAGAAGTGCTTGAATCTTCAAAGGCTGTGGGGACTGTACTCTGCACTGGCTGTGTTGTGTCCCTCATCTCTGGTGACTGATTCAACTCAGTATTACTGTTACTGATAGTGTGTGTGCCATATTCTCACCTTACTCTGAAACTACGGCTTGCAGCTTTAATATACAATACTTCCATCACCAACTAGTTTTGTATTTTTCCCCTGATATTAGGAATACTTGAGAGTATTCCTGATGTGCTCCTTGAGAGGAGTCCTGATGTGCTCAAACCTCCACCAGTTTGGGATAAGATATCAAAGGCAAAGAATAATTCTCCAAACTTTTCTTATGATTCTTTTAATACATTCTTGTCTGACAGAGCACAGACATGGTCCTATTCAGTCTGGTTTTGGAATGGTGTGGACAGTCTCTTGTATTTCTGGTACTCCTTCACCGTGAAGAAGAAAGGAGGGTGGAGATTCATTTTAGAACTTGGAGCTCTGTGAGTCTATCTCCCATTTAAAGTTTTGAATAGCCATGTTTTCTTTTGAGGTCTTTTCCTTAGATCTAATGAAACTTCCCTTCGTTACTACTAATTTGTATGATATCTTGCTCTCTGTGTAAGTTATTTTCTTGGGTCACATTTTTCAGGGGCTGTAAGCCTTCGCTGCATTAGGCTTTTCAGAGCTCACCACTGCAGCTTGTTTTCTGCTCTGCTGCCAGAATGAATTTGTATTTACTTCCAGTGTAGTAATGAGGTTCCCCCTATGGAGGTCTTCAGCAAGCAATCTCCATATAGAATATCCATGAATTGCAGTGAAATTCTGCTGAAGTTAATTGTGGTATTTGACTTTGCATATGGTTTTATATGAAGTTACATAATTATGGCTGTGGCTCTCCAACACTGGTTGAGAATAGTTTACCAGCCATGCAGGCAGAGGATTCATGTAAAGAAACACTTTTTCCTGTAATTTTCAGGTCCTTTGATGGAAATTTCCTTCTCACGTCTAGTGACAGATGAATCCAAGTTAAACTAGGATGTTTGCTTGGGCTTTCTTAAGATGTAGAGTCCAAATAGAAGTCTCAGTGCATGTGAAAATGCCACAACTAAGAAGAGTGAAAGCTGTAAAACTGTTTTTAATGCAGTGTCTATACAGGCTGGCAGAAAGAGATCCTTGAGTAGAAAAGCAATATGCTGGTGAGACTGATGAAGTCTGTATGACACCAATTCACTAGTCTTCCACCTTTCTGTCTCTCAAAACAATTCCAGAGAAAATCAAAGTAGAAAGCTCCATCAGCCATGAAGGGCAATTAAAGGCTACTTTAGATCTTGTAATCCTAAAATGGAGTGCTCCTCAGTGGATTTGTGTCCAATAAAACCACAAAGTACCTAGTGTCCATTCCCAGTGGGAAGGAAGACCTGGACTTCTTGTTGGAAACGATGATATAACAACAAAATTCATTAAACCTTTCCATCCCTTCTATGAATCTTTTAAAATCTAGACATTTCAGGCAGGGACAGAGGAAGACCATCACTTGCAGTGCTTGCTCTTTGAGTCTGTTCTGTCAATTGCTCCCAAGCTTTACTGGAGTTCACAAAAACCTGAAGATCAAACTGAAAGTGTCATAAGGATGCCCTAATTCTGGTGTCACTTCATGTTTTTTCATCATTGTCTTTTTGCTCAATTTATCTTTGCTCCTATTATTAAGGTATATTGTATTCCTTTCATACTTGCCTTCCTCAGCAATGGATCTACTCTATTTTCTTTTACAAGAGGTGGTTCTATACTGATACTTTATTTCCATCTGATTTCCTATAATCTTAGCTTTTACTTCTTTAAATTTATACTTTGCCTCTGTAATGCATACACTTTTACATGTATTTAGACCTCAGAATCCTTTGAATATGTGCTGATAGTGTTTTAGGTTTTTTAAAACATGTCCAAGTGGAATGTATTCCAGGCTCATTCCATCACTATGATTTCGCACTAACGGGGTACAACATGCAGACTTGGACTAGGCTATCTAGAGCTTTCTTCACTTAGATACTGCATTGCTTCAATTATCCAAATTTATAAACCCACTAGTATAGATGTACCTCTATTATTCCGAAGTACTTTATATTCTTTATTTATTTCTGTAAAGTAGGGAGATTTATTTCAATATGAATGTGCCTTTATCAGGGCTTTTACTGGTTATAACTAGACTGACAACAAAATGCTATTTGTGGAATACGTTTACTTATTACATCTAAATGACTTATAGGCAACATGTTTCATTATGTGATTTATTTTTTTCAGCAGCTTAGCTGGTTTAATTTTTCAAGGTGAGTGGAAATAATGGTGGAGTTATATGTACTCTTTCTTTCTATAACCATGATCTATACCTTGTGTTATCTGCTTCACGTTTTTCTTTAAGGCTTCAGGTAAATCAAAGAAGGAAAGGAGAAGTTCAAGGAGAAAGAAAAAGGAATCAAAACAATGATGGAGATAAGTAGATCATGAAAAGAACTATTAGCTGGAAAATGGTCCTGATTAGAGCCTATCACATAAGCGTGGTTAACTCTCCCTAGCTCAGAAAGCCTAGGATCAGTGAATCTGATCTTTAAAGACAATAGTATGCAATGCAAGAAGCACTGAACAGATTTCTGCATATTTTGGTATAGAGATGACTCTGTGAAACAGAGATACAGAACTGCAGCAAGCAGGCTGCTGGTCCCAGCTAAGAAATGGGAATAAACCTGAATAATTAACAGCAGATACAAACTTAGGAAAGGAGATATGGGTACAGGACTCTGCTTCCTTTGCTCATCTTCCTATATACTCTGTTCCTTTCAGAAATTATTGATTTTTTTTTGTTTGTTCTGCTATTTTTGTTTTGAAGAAGCTGCTACTTGAACTTCTACTGTCAATCAGTTACAGGTCACTGGAGACAAAAGCCTTGCAAGTTCTAAATCCATTTATGGCTGCCAGGTTAAAACGGCTGTTAAACTGGAGAACGCAACACAGGATGCAGTGACAAGGCTGGAGGGCAAAACTGATTCCAGAGAACAATGCTTTAAGGGGGAAGAGAAACTCAGTTACAACAATCTGGCCAGAACAACACTTGGCTGTGTATTGTGGCCACATCAAGAAAAAACTTTTAAAATAAGTTAGTATAGAAAATTTATTAACTTTTTTCACTATAAGATACAGGACTTTCCCTAATAAAACTGAAGAAAATCTATTTGCGTTACAGACTTTTCATATTAAGGCTATTCATGGCATGGATGGTCCAACTTTATTCTGTGGTACTGTTTAATTCAAATGATGAATGAATCTTAACAGGTTAGTTTTCTGCCTAATGCAGGTGTTATTTGAACCCTCTCCAAAGGCATCGTCCTTCCATTCTGTTGTCTTAGCTATTTGTTTCCAAATATGTTATTCCGAAGCTTATTAAAACCACAATTTTTTCCCATCTTTAATCATGTTATGGGTGCTAATGTACGTCTTGCTTACAGTTTTCCATTAAGAGCAACTGGTTGATAGTGCCACAGTAAAGGAAAGAACGAAAAGTCTCATCAGAGAAGATATTTCTAAGTTAAAGTTCTATCTGCAGCATGAATTCCCCTATATTTCACACAACTAATATTGTGGGAGCATTTCTGAGTTACCAGTTGCCTGCCTGCTTGCGCTTCAGCTTCCTTGTCACAGGGACTGATTATACCATTGCTCATTTATGCAAGCTCCCAGTCCAGGGGTTTGCACTCCATGGCACAACTGAGGACTAACTGAATTCTATAATTCTACAAAGTGGGCAAGTTAAGAGTGATTTGAAACATTCTAAAACTCCTTAGTTATACACAGGAAATCTCTGATAGTATATTCAGACTGATGACAACAGCCATGACTTTCAGAATGAAGTCAAAGTTGATGAGATTGTTAGGATCGTGAAACAGAATCTGTGTAACAACCATGACATTTCAAATACGCTATTACAATAAACTGTACAGAACACAATTTTCATTGCCCATCTTTATAATTAAATATTGGTTCAACAAGGCTGCACTAATTAGATACACAGTTTTAAAATGTTAACTCTGGATGGTCTTTTCAACCTTTGTTCTCTCTTTCTCCTTTTTGCACACTCACTATTCTACAACGTATCAGCAACCCTTGAGGAGTTTGTACCTCTTTGTTAGCACCACTGGACAGGTTAAACCCATCTATTTTTGATTAGATTATTGTTCCTACATACAACGTGTACTTCTTTCTAATCACGGCATTTCTCATGTGAATGCTTTCAGATTTAGTATTTAGCCCAACAGTCCAATAACACTATTGGATGTAGTGTTATGATTTCTATCAATACAGGACCCAAATGCACTATTACCTATGCAGACTAAGACCTATAGTGAAAATTGATTCCTACAAACCAAACTGAATAATATCAATAAGCAAACTTAGCAAATACTATGAAGGCAACTTCATTAAATTAGTAAAATAATGCAGACCAAGTCTTAGGTTTCACATTGTCAGATATCTATCGCTTTGCTTTTGTGATTGGAGACATAACTGTTAATTATGCTGATATTGTTATCAAAGAAAAATCAAACTTCATGTCAGAGATTTTTAAGTTGCTCAGATATGAGTGAAAGAATAGGGAGAAACACATATAACACAGTATAAGCTATTATCAACAAGAAGTAATACATTTATTCCCCAAAGAAACTACACAAACCTACTATATGTTTCAACTAATTTCTTGAACTTCTACAGAATAACTTCATAATATAAAAGGTATTTGGCAATGGCTCTTTAAAATTTGGCCAGAGATTAAATAATTGCTTTCTCTTTGACCCCATCACAAAACACATCTATAAAAATTGAAAAAAAATAAATTGTTACAATGCATTTCACTTACCCTCATCCTTCCATTTCTTATTGCTGGCCCATCTTCTGCTAACCTCAACACATACAAATCCATTTTGTACTCCCTTCCTCCTCGAATACTAAACCCAAAACCTTTGGCTCCTTTCTCCAAATCAACAGTGAAATAGTCAAAGTCCTGTAGAGATAAATAAGCAATGAAAGACAATTAATTATATGAGTGTTAGGGTATACATTCAAGAAAACTTTAAAATACACCTCTTCAAAAGAGCAATTATCCAATTGATATAAACAAAGGGACCCTCAAAGTATAATTCTACACTGACAGACTTTGGCCGTTTCTGAAAAGAGACTTTAGCAAACTAAATGCTTAAGTCTAAACCACCCTGAAAGGGCACTTTCCAGCAGTTGCCTGGCACCAAAAGTTCTCCAGATGGTCTCCATGTTCAGTCTCAATACTTCCATGACACCTGAGTATAAGTGTTTATTTTTATGCAGAATTAGTCATTTGGCCAGTGAGGTAGCAGGGAGTTTCTGTATAAGCATCATCACAATTAAACATTAGGGGACACACCATCTAAATTCACAGCACAGCTTAACATGATTAGCAGGGCTGGACTGCATGGAGTCACAAAGTATAACAGGTCTCACCACTCTGTTTAAAACATGTGCCTTGAGGAGGATGTAGGAAGTAGGAGATTTGAGTTTCACCCTTTCTGTGTCCTGCAGAGACTGAGATTCACCCTTCCAGTTTTTTCCTTGGTAGACCCAAACTACCAGCCCCATAGAGGGGTCTGGGTGGGAACCTGGTCTGATGCTTCTGATCAATTTGCAGCCAAGACTGTAAGAGCCATGGGAGCAGGAGAAAACAAGAGTAAGCTTGGGTGGTGTAGACCAGAGGTTAGAGAATTAAACTGGAAATGGTGAGAAACATGCAGTCTAAGCATATCTCTAGATACTAAGGAGCATCTTATAGCGTATGTGCATACTACTTAGATACTTAGATGCAGAAATGCACAGAATTTTCAGAGGGTTCTCTGGATTCCTTCAGAATTTGGATATTTTCACTGATACAGTTTATGTGTCTGGCTTTGAATATATGCACATAGAAGCCATATATATGTGGTTCCAGGATATATTGTCCAGAAGTTTACATTCTCTTATTTAATACTTTTCAGACCTCTAATTTTTTCTGCATTTCTGTGAGGAGGAAGGAGGATTTTTTACTGGAAGTCTGAACTTTGGGCTAAATCCTCAAACCTTCACAGCTGTCAGTAAGTACTTCTCAGCAGCAGAATCTTGTCCCAGGTAACATAACTCTTCATCTAAGTTTTGTTTCTCTGAATTTGTAAGATTATGCCTGGTGTCAAAGAAACTACTTGCACAAGCTAGTTTCTCCACAGCCAGACTAGCACTAACAGAAATGTAATTTTATCAGTCAGGATTCACATTTATTTATTTATTCAGTTTAGATAAAGACCTCATTATCAACAATGCTGTAAAAGCAGTCTGACCTAAGCACATCCACTGCTCCATGACTGCATTATGTTCCTAGGAATAAAAAAATATCCTCTGGTAATGCAAAGTCAACTTATCTCCAGAACTTTAATTTTAACTCTCCAGTACCTTAGAAATAGCATTTGTTTAACATTATAGTCACACAGTTATAGTGTTATTTCAGAGCTCACATAGTTCTTCATTAATATTAATGGTTTTGAAATAACTTCCTCTACAGAAAAATAGTAGCTGAGAGTAAAACCAATAAAGGTGCCTTTTTCTTCTCTAACATCATCTTTTTTACCAATATACATGATCTTTCCCTACAAACCCTCATACTTTCTGGTTAGGATTGCTGTAAATTTGTACCTGGGGCTGCCTGTACTCTGACAGGGGGTACTGCCTGGTGTCAGGTGAATGCTGCCTGTAATCTATCAAGGGTGGCTGCCTGTAGTCGAGAGGTGGTGGCTGCTGGTAATCCATCACTGGAGGATGCCTGTAGTCTAGCGGAGGCTGTCGGTAATCTGTTGAGGACTGCCTGTAGTCTGTAAATGGAGGTTGCCGGATGTCAGGTTTCACATCCTGTCTGGCTTTTACTTCTGACCTATAACTGAAAAAGGCAAAATGATTAAGTTTCAGAAAGCAGACAGACATTAAGAATATGCATTACATGTAATATTGAGAAGCAAAAGCAAACTGCCACCCTGCAAAATTGCATGAAACCAATTTTTGCACAGAAGCAAAACTTTCAAGGGTAAACAGTCGAGGCTTTTGAAATATGGACATAAGCAATTTTCTCTCAGGTCAGTCATAATATGTGATTCTCCTGCTCACACGATCAGCAGTAAGCTCAAATGGGCAGGAACAGGAAAAGCATCCTGATTCCCCCATATCTTTCCTACTTGGAAGATGAAATTGCATGTGGAAACACCTGCAACACTCACTACAAAATAATGTACTGATCTTATAAAGTGGTTTTTTTTCCCCAGAGTTAAGATTTCTGTAAAGTAAATGAAACATCAGTGCAGACACTTACAGTCCCTCTGTTTCACTGACAAAAATTATTATTGTTGTGAGATTCTTAAGGTTAAAAAAGGATAAATTCTTTGTACTAGTTGTTATCTTTTTAAAGAAAGGTAATCTTTGATAAAACATAACTTAATATAGTGTGTATTATTATTATTAAACACTCACTATAAAGCTATCTGGCTACAAGCCATGGGAGGTCATATTGGTAGTTATGTACAGAAGTAATGTAGGGTGAAAGGAAAAAAAAATGGAATTAATAACAAGTAAAATACTGCTTTAATTGGTAACTGCTTACAGGAAGATGAATCCTAACACTTCAACAAAAATGTGACTTTCTGTAGTACAGCGACTAGTTAATTAATTTACTTAGATAGGAAGGAGTGGCTCTCTTATCACATGGAAATTGGTGCATAATGGCATTTCACTCTTCAGGGTGAAGTAAGGAATATTTTTTACTGCAAACCTCTGTAGCATGTAACATACTGAATGGTCACAAAGGAAGTCTGAAACCTTTTAGCAAAGCAAGCCTGGAGTAGTAGAGTTAGACTTAACAAAAATGTTCACATAGCGTATGTTTTCACACTCTCCCCAGGAATGTATGCGCCTGTACAGGAAATACACTTCAAATTATATTGTAATAATGATCTGTAAGTTTCCAGGTGACCAAGTTGGACACATAGAAACCGTGAAAGGGATTTTGAAAAAATGAGAGCATTGTTTTTGATTACGTTAATTCATGTATGAGAATAAAAAATTTAAATCTATTTCAAAACTTCATTACTTTACTAGCACAGTTACAGTAACATTATGGCAGATCTTCTCACACACTAACTTCAATTAGCTGAATCTCGATCCAGACACTAAAATATCAGAACTATTTCCCTTTGACTTTTCTGAGAAGATGAAAGTAGCTTGTTGCCACATGTTGTTTTAAAACCTGTACATGGCATCTACAAGACCTGCATGTTGACAACAATCCTCTTTCTTTCTTTACTCAGTATCAAGATTCTGTGAAATGAAAAAGGAGAACAAACAGTCTGGTTGTGATACTGAATCTTAACAATATGGAAAGGAAAAATACTAGTTAGTATTACTAAGAGATTTAAATATCACATAAAATCTTGATTTTGATAGAGAAACTATGTATGAAGCTATCAAACCAAGCTGTAGTCTGATTTATAAAATCTAGTGAAAATGATACTTATATGAACTAGAAATAACGATCTTTTTTCTGGAACAAAAGTAATCTTTAGGCGGGTTCCCAATAAAAGATCACAGCTGTGTGTCAAAAGATGATGCTTTTATTTTTGCTGACTATATGAACAGTGACATGACCAATTGCATCTTACGCTGTTCGGTAAAATGATTACGTAATATCTTTTTAGCACTTTAATTAATATATTTACTGGTCCCCTCTGAAAAGTCCCAGTTCAACAGACATTTACTACTGACTTAACAACTGCACAGAGAGACTTTTGTGAAAGCTTTGCATTGGATTTTTGTCAGAAACATATGTCTGCTAGGAGATGATCACTTTTGGCAAAATTACTCAAGGAAATATAAGGCAAAGAAATTTTCCAAGTGTGATTAATTGAGAGAAAATAATTTGGGGCATAATAAGCAAGGAGAATTAGAGGGCACAATGTCTAAATCACAACAGAACTCAAGTATATCCAGAAGCAGAAAGTTACAATCCTGTAACCAGCATCTACTATTTAGGGAAGAGGGTCTTGATGAGGTATGATGGTTACTGAAGATTAGCATAAAGACAGTCAGTGCAATCAGCCTCATTTAACATGCCAAAAATTAATCCAAAGACTAAATAATGTTGATTGGAGATCATAGAAAGTTTGTATCATCCCACAGCTTGAGCATGCTCTTTATATAAACAGCTTTAGTACAGCTGGTCACAAAATTTCTATCCCCCTACCATTTAATTTCCATCACAGATAAATTTGTCAATGCATATACATAAATTACACATGAGAAATTAGCTGGAAAATGATACACCATAGACAGATAGAAGCTGATACAAAAATATCTTCCTGACTCCAGGACTCCAATAGACCAAATCAGGCATGTAAGATATACCAGATACTGATATACCTGTATTCTGTAAGTTGTAGTGATGTAAGAAAGTAGTACGTTAGCAATGAAATTATTAACAAGGAATACTTCACTGTTCAGTTCCTTGGCAAAGATATGATCCTGATGGACATTTGAGGAAGGCTGGCTAGACCCTTGCTCATAATAACATTTCATACCCGAACAAGACTTACAGATCATCCCGGCATGCATGATTCATGCTCTGTGGGTGCAATCACAGGAGCGTGGCTTGTCAGAGCGCCACAGGCTTACAGTTAGGAACAGCAGGAAGACCCAGCACAAGGGTCCTCACAGAAGGCAAAGGCTGAAGGAGCTGCTCTTACCTGTTTTCATGTCCTTGCAGCTGGAGGGGCTGAGGAGGTGGCGGCTGGGAGACAGGACTGTGCTGGGTGACGGGGCTCTGCTGTGCCAGGGGACTCTGCTGGGCCATGGGGCTGTGCTGCTGGGCCATGGGGCTCTGCTTCTCCGAGCTGGGGGCTGAGGCTGGGCTGTTCAGCTCTGTGTAATGGGAAGCTGGAGATTAAACACCTGTCACAGCGTGGCATTTACTAAAGGGCAAAGGTAGACAATTATCATTTTTGGTCACACACAGCCTCTGGAAATTTATGCTTTGTCGCTTTTGCTCTCTTGGGTTATAATTAGATTTTAAGACATCTGAACTTAATGGGCTCCTTTTGATAGTCTGTGGGATCTGAAATCTTGGTCACTTCTATAACTCTGTTTGACACCTCCATTATTTAAAACCCCACTGAACAAGGCAAATTGCTTCTGTGTTTCATGTTTTCTTTTAAAACTTAAAAATACTGATTAGAGAATCATAGAATTGTTTGGGTTGGAAGGGACCTTTAAAGGTCATCTAGTCCAATCCCCCTGCAATGAGCAGGGACATCTTCAACTAGACCAGGCTGCTCAGGGCCTTTGGACTTGTTTGAGCAGGGCCACATCTCTCTTGTGTTGGGGTTTCTAGAGCTGCATACAGTATTGCAGGTGGGATATCATCAGAGAGTGGAAGGATCACCTCCCCTGACCTTCTTGTCATGCTCCTTTTGATGCAGCCCGGTATATAATTGGCTTTCTTGGCTGCAAGCGCACATTACCAGCTGATGTCCAGGTTTTCATCCACTAGCACCTCCAAGTCATTCTCTGTAGGGTTGATCTCAATCCCTTCATCCTCCAGCCTGTATTGATACCAGATTGCCCCCACACATATGCAGGACCTTGCACTTGGCCTTCTTGAACCTCATGAGGTTCACATGGCTCTACTTCTCGAGCTTGTTCATTTCCCTCTGGGTGGTATCCTATCCATCAGGCTTGTCAACTGCACCACTCAGCTTGGTGCCATCTGCAAAGCTGCTGAGGGTGCACTTGATTCCACTATGTCATTGATGAAGGTATTGAACAGTACTGGTCCCAGTACAGACCCTTTAGGGATGCCACTTGTCACTTATCTCTACCTGGACATTGAGCCATTCACCACTATCCCTCAGATGCCAGAATCCAGTCAATTCCTCATCTATCAAAGAGTCCACCCATCAAATCCACATCTTTTCAATTTAGAGAGAGGTATGTTGTGGGGGAAATCTAGATAAGACAACTTCCATAGCTCTTCCCTTGTCCACTGATGTAGTCACTACATTTTAGAAGGCTGCTTGGTTGATCAGGCAGGACTTGGGCTTGGAGAAACTATGCCTTAGCATAGCTCCTAAGTATTTGAAATACTATTAATTTTGAGACAATGAATGATTATATTGCTTTCACCACTGCTACGGGATGACATACTTGTCACAAAAGATAAACCACTGGTGTGCTTGTGTTAACTCCCGCTGTCTTTGAGCTCAAGAAGAATTTCCTGTATTTTTTATATCTTTGGGGCCTGTGAACAGTAAAGCCAATCTCAATAAATTCTTGCTAACCAGACAAAATAATGTTTTATTTCACTGTATTGTGCCAAATGACCAAGGTTTCACAGAAAACCAGAATCCTTCTTTCCAAACAACATAAAGTTCAAAAAGACAGAGAAGTTGGGGTAGGAAATGTGGCCTTATTACAAATAAAGGATGCCAGTCTTCCTTTAGGCCTCCTGCTGCACTTGGGGGAAGACACATTTGGCACTGAGCTCATATCAAATATTATTTATTTCCCCCGAGACTCTGCCATAGCTCTGTTGCTCATCATTTACCTGTAAAGAAGCGTAAAAGAGAGTCACCACCCACAAAAGCACTTCAGAAGTGACTGCTCATGCCTCACCAACAGCAAAAGTGCACATTATAAATTTTTGCTCCTACTTGTCAGTGTGGCATGGTGCATCCAGAATGGACATGGAGATGGCTGAGCATCTCCAACACCAATAGCTATGCACAATCCAGATATTGCCTAGTTTTATGCTTAAATCTAGTTTGAATTTTGAATTACTTTATTTTGTATTTTTAACATGTGAGTTAATGACTGCACATTTCCTATCACTCTCCACGTATTTAATTTATGTATATATTTATTTTAAAAAAATTTAGCTATTTTATTAAAAATCTTTTCAATTTAGGCTTGTCAAAAAAGCTTGTATATTTGCACTTAAAACACTCCTCATGCTGGCATAATACTTGTCTATGTAACTACTCTGCTTAGGGCTTTAATTGCCCATTTTGCATCTGTGAGTCTCTTTTGTATTTCAAAGTTTCAGAGCTGAAGATAGTGAATGCTGTCCCTCATTTCTACATTACTCTCCTAACTATAGATGAACTAGTCAAATCATAAGCTGCTCTGAAAACTGCTTTGCATTTATATGGCATTCTTCATCTGAAAACACATTAGAGAGGTATTAGATATTTTCCTAATTTTATAAGCTGAGAAGCTAATATCAGAAGGCAAATGAGGTGTCCAGTGTCACACAGGGAAGCCATGACTTGGGCACAAATAATCCCTCACCACCAGCACCCAAGAACTTTTTGTAGCATCGCATCTCAGACACACTTCTGCATTCTTTCTAATTTAATGTATCCATCTCTAACACTGAACTATTAGCAATCTGGTATCATGAATTAATCTGGGTAACAGGGAGGCCTAAATAAGCTGCATGGACTGCATGCAGCATCACACTTGTGTGTACATGCTTGCAAACTGGCCTCCAATGATAATACAGCAGCTTTTCTGTATGAATTCTGAACTTTTGTATGTTTGTGTTTTTCCTTTCACTGAATTCATTTAACAAAGTAGTTAAGTTCGCCCAGTTGCAGTTCATGGCTAGTGTCAGACTATTTCCTTGGCCTGTGAAGGCGAAGGTCATCTAACTGGAGCTTGGATCATTAAGTAATTACTTTATTTCATGTGTCACATTCCTAGCCCTACTGGTATTTGTTGCTGACATATAAAGCCATGGTCTCATTAATATGGTACAATTAATACACCAGTACAGCACATTGATAAACTAAATAAAGCCCTGAAATCAATCCCCAAACCCATGAAATCAACATCAAAAGATCTTTGCTGATTAGCTGTGGAATAATGACCAGAATAATAAGCCTGTCCCCTTACCCTCACCCTACAAATGAGATAATTTAGAATTCAGTTCCTTCCTGACTTGTGCATTTATAGTGATAAAGCTACAAAATCTGAACCCTTCCTTCACATCCCATTTTGTCACAGGTAGCTGAATGTGCCTGGTGACATTCATTCTTGAGCCACTTTGCCAAACTTTGGTTTGGTTTCTAGCAGGATATACGGGAATGAAATCAAACCCTGGCTCTCTTGTAGGCTGCTTTTCCATGTAGAAGACATTTCTTCC
The DNA here is from genome assembly GCA_024733675.1 of Psilopsiagon aymara. Classification (NCBI taxonomy): domain Eukaryota; kingdom Metazoa; phylum Chordata; class Aves; order Psittaciformes; family Psittacidae; genus Psilopsiagon; species Psilopsiagon aymara. The sequence continues at coordinate 19,245 of JANRGW010031539.1, read as the reverse complement.
AAAAGACATTAACATTGACTTTCCGGTACTCATGTCTCTCAGGTTTCTCCAGGTTTGCTTTAAATACCCTTTTCATAACTAGAAACCTTTTCAAGAATTCAGATGTTATTTGAGCTGGTTCTAAGGCTGTAATTTTGCTGTGCTGTACATTACAGCTCAGAAAGTGAAACAAAAGATGTTCTTTCAAGCGGTGACATAATTCAAGCTAATTGGAGGCTACTTAAAATTTGCTTCCTGTTTTTAAGGGCCATTGACTTACCCTCCTGAGGAATGATGCGAAGAGTTACACTGAGACCTGCATCTTTAATTAGCTTCACAATATCTGCATGAGGCATGTTTATAATAGACTGGCCATTCACAGCTAAGATCCGGTCTCCAACTTTAAGTTTTGCACAGCGATCTGCAGGACTTCCATCAATTATCCGCCCTATTTTATGGGGTACAGCTAGACAAGGAACAATAGTCACAGTTAACATGCTGACAGAAGTGATGATGTTCACAAGAAAAAGAAAATGAGTTCATTTGGAAAAAGGTTTTCCCTGAATTAAAAACCAGCTTGCGTATAAACATGTAAGAATATAAATCCTTATACAACGTCACTTTCATAAACACGGTCTGAATTTCACTAAGAATTCAGAATTTAGATGGGCATATATACACAGCATAAGCATATGACATCCAAAATCAGTTTATGGCTCAGCTACTTTGCAAACCTGGCACGTAACAAGATAATAAACAGATCAAGAAGACTATAAAGCATTAAAACATTGAAAGGGATAAATTTGCACAATAAGTAGTAGTCATAAATTGCCTTCCACCTCTTAGTTTACAGAATTTCTTTATTTGTATGCTGCAATAGAGGAACTACAAACATGACTTATTTTATATATAAATACATGTTATTACTGAAAATGCCCATGGTTCACTAAATTGTTCTCCTACTTCATTCAAATATATTAATTAATACATAGAAATCATACTGAAGAGTTATTAAGATGTGCAGTTTTCTAATTAGATACATGCCAGCATGAATTTACAGTTAATTATGAGTGCACAGACACATTTACTACATCAAACAGACACCCCCCCACCCCTCTTCTCAAAGCATGTCCTGGTTTCAGCTCTGATGGAGTTAATTTTCTTCCTCGTAATTGCTGCAGTGCTGCGGTTTGGCTTTAGTCTGAGAACAATGCTGGTAACACACTGATGGGTTAGTTGTTGCTAAGTAGCGCTTACCCTAATCAAGGACTTCTCAGTGTCTCATGCTTTGCCAGTGAGGATGTGCACAAGAAGCAGGGAGGAAGCAGAGACAGGACACCTGGCCCAAACTAACCAAAGGAGTATTCCATACCACAGCACCTCATGCCCAGTACATAAACTTGCAGCAGTTACCTGCAAGGGACTGACTGCTGCTAGGGTTGGGCGGGGTATCAGTCAGCGGGTGGTGAGCAATTACATTGTGCATTGCTTGGGTTTTTAGAATTTTATTTCTCCTCTCTTTTTTTGATAGCTACTGTTATTATTTCTCTTTTTGTTTTATTTTACTTAATGCCAATTATTAAACTGTTCTTTTCTCAACCCAGTTTTTACCTTCTTCCAACTCTTTTCCCCAATCCGCCTGGCAGGCAGGGAGTGAGCAAGCGGCTGTGTGGTACTTAGTTGCCAGCTGGGGTTAAATCACAACAAAAAACTACTCATCAACTTTGCTTTTTCTTTTGCTCTTTGTGGTTCTCCACCTTTCTGTGTGCTCCATCCATTCTCTGGTTCCGTCTTTTTCTTCATTTTCCATTTAATTTTCAAATTTTACCCTTTCTCCCAATGTTTCTTCCCTATTATCCTCTGCTTTTTTATTAAATGTGTATACTATAGCTGACTCCTTTCTCTGTCTAGATTCCCCAAAGACCATGCTAATTTTCTTCCTCTCTATACTACTAAATATGCTTATCAGAATTAAATTTGACTATATATCCTATTAATATCCTAAAGGTGTCTGAGTATCCCTTACTGATTGCACACTTCAGTTTTGGCAAAATTAGCACAAAGCACCTTGGTCTCACTATCCAGCTGCAACTGGTGTTTAAAATCAGCTGCACTTCTTTTGAAAAACAGCATATCCTTAAAATTCTAATACCTTAAGACAACTTGGAAAAGTTAAAAGAAAAGATTAATCAAACATTTTTTTGGGGGAAATATCTAGGCTATCAATGCTCATATAAATCAAAGCTCTAACAGGAGACGTGTTCAGAATACATCACTGCAGAACAAATTTCTCAGCTCCCTCATAAACGTTCCCTGAAGGTGATGGTGACAAACACAGATTGCACATCTCATGTAAAGCCACAATACACATACCTCAAAGTGACTTTTGTTTCTAATATGGATGCAAGTGTTGTTTATAGTGTTAAAAATTAGTTTTCTGAGAACTAAAAACATAAGTGAAATGCAAGGCACAATCAAACTGCATCATTCTTACCACTATAGTTTAGGCAAGAGTATAGATTCAATTATGGCTTTACTTACATGGACACGACACAAATAGTGTACTTCAGAAATGTCTTGCTGCTTATGAAATAAGCACCTAATTTATGTCACAATATCCAACATTCAATATTTTAAAATATACCAAATATGAATGGCTAAACTTTGTACAAAACTTGCCTTGATTTTGCCCTTGATGCAGATGTAGAACTGCCACACATACATATCAGGAATTAGAAGAGTAACTTGACACTGGAGACTTTACATTCACTCAGAGCTTATTGCATCAAGTCAATTCATGAAGCGTCATCAAGAATTATTTAAGCTAAGACTAAAACGTGCCTTTTTCTGGTATATGCAATAAAAGATCCACCATGCCTGTACTACACATCAGTGGAGATCTGAAAATGAGATCATCTGATATGAAAGGACAAGAAATTTAATAAGAGGAAAGAAGGGGAAGTGTCATGGCTGAGATGTCCTAGTTAAAATTCCTATGCTTGTAATTTCTAACCCTAAAGAAGATGGTTTTGCTGGCCTAAATAATTAAGTAGAGACATTATTTCAGTAGTGAGGGGGGCAGGTGGGTGGGAAATCCTATTAATTTGCCAGAGCAATTTATGTTGGACGTCTTGCACCTGACAAGTGAATAGAGGAGATGTCTGCATGTTTGAGATGTTTGCTGAAATCAAAGCTGGAGGTCGGAAAGCCACAAGAGTCCAATTCTCCAAATACCGAGAAGAAGGAAGGAAGGGAGAAAGAGGAGGAACTCTGTACTCCTTTTGCTCTCCCTCTTAAGCCTGATGGCCTTTAACTTCCCCATAAAGCGATCCCCTGGCCCCGATGTGCTATGAAAGGATCAAGTAGGTGGCCTTCCGAACAAAGCTTCTGTCTGTCAGGGTGCCTTTTCTACTGCTCTTTGGTTTTTGAGGATTGATTGCTCCTCTTCTGAGGCTGTATTGGTACAATGTGTTACCATACGATCTTGCTGCAGAGTGGGGTGTGGAAAGGTTTAGCAGAAGGAACCTGAGCTCTATCAGATTCTGCAAAGGAAACCACTAGTATGCTATAACAGCAGTTTATAGGTAAATCCTGTAAACTAATGAAACTCACAGTCATTCAGCAGAAGCTCTTTCCTGTGCAGTTCAAGGTAATATGAGAGGTTTATCCCCCAGCTCCTTCTCTTGCAGTAATATGCTGAGGAGTTTCAGGTCTCTGCTTGCTCTCCCCAAGTCTCTCCCAAGCCACAGTGTCCTGGCCACTACAGTCCCTCCCTGCTGCTGCACAGGGAGGAGAGGATTTATTTACAAGCCTGAATGCTTCTGAGGGGTGCAGATTGCCTGATGCAGGTTGTTCACGGAAATAGGAACATGTTAGAATATGTTAGAATATTCATTTTTTTATGAGCCTTTGGTGGTGAAATACTTACAGTGGAAGAGTAAGAAGGAGCTACTCTCAAAGGAGATAAATAAGGTAAAAGCTAAGGAACAAAGGTAGAAATGAATTGTGAATTTACGAATTTCCATATTGGAGAATTTTTATCATTCAGAATGGTCACATCTAAAACAGGCGTGGAAGAGGTGTAAAACTGTCAGTACTGAGTGGGTTGAGTGAAGTGGCAGACATCTTGCATTCTCATGGAAAGAAATGCAAGATGATGCACATGGGGAAAGAATAACCGTTCCTAAGCTTAAGCAGAGATAAACCCTAAAGTAATTATTCTCACTCAAGAAACCTTGAAATAAGTGTGCCTACTTCTCTAAACACCTAAACTAAGTAAAACAGTAAACAGAAATTTAAGATCTAGAAAAAGATAGCAAATGAAGTAAACTATTGCTAGTTACTACTGTGCACCTGAAGTCTGAGTACTGCTGATAGCTTCAGTATCCTCATTCAAAATCATAGCACTGAATTAGCAAAGATTCAGAGAAAGACAGCATGGCAGTCAGAAGCAGAAAACAGCTTCTGCTCAGAGGAGCAGTCCATGAATTCACTACCTGCAGCTTGGAAAAGGGAAGGTAAGGCAAGGGTTAAGACAAATTCACAGGGTGGATCCACAGATAAATAAATCAGAAAGTTGTTTTTGTGAAAGCTGAGGAGATGCCTGGAAGACGTCCTTGTCTGCTGTAGGCTCTGTCCCCTCTGCCGCTGGTCATGGCCAGGGACAGCATGGAGCTGTGCAGCTCTGTGGTCTCTCACAGCATCACAGGTATCTTGTAATGAAACCTTCCATGCTTGGCATTAAATTAGGGCTTTGTTAATGCAACACATTTTTCCTTGATTTACATCTTCAGTGCTTTATTTGTAACTAAGCAAAGCATTTCATAATGTAGCCTTTTAGAGCAAGGCCCAAATCACTTGACTGGTGGTAAATGATTCTATTTGCCCTTAAAAGTTTTTGCTAATCTATTCCCACCTCTTCTAAGAATTCACCACAAGCTGTTCTCCAAGCATATGTACATTCTGAACAGCAGTAGCACGTGCCTGGATTAGACCCTGAAGAAAATTTGATCTACTTACTTCAGAGCACCAAGCTACCTGAGCAGCATATAATATTAGCAGGCTTGAATTTTTCTTAGTTCTCTCAGACTACATAATGGATGAGGCTACAAGGGAAAAATATTAAGATAAAGAGGGATTTATGGAGATTTTTTTAACCATTGAAAAAATGGGAAATTAGTGAGATACAGTTCATGTGCATACAAAATACACCGTCCTTCAAATTAGATATATAGGATTTTTTTTTTTTCTCTAAATTTATCAAGTCATCCAAAATGTGATACTCAGGAGTGATGTATATGCATATGTACTTAAGAAAACGTAAATGCTTCAAAGGCAGAAGTCATAATCCTAGCTCCAAAAAAATCTAGGAGAGAACAGCAATGGCAAAAAGCATTTCCTAACAAAGGATCTTATGGGATCTAACTTTTCTGCAGTGTGTTAATATGCTCATGACTTCAGGAAGATTCGAATCCTGAAAGTACCAAAGCTTTTAAAATATTTGAAGCCACCAACCTCACCCCCTAAATCTCGCTCAGGTATTTGCAGCATTTGTGTCAGGAATACAAACTGATGCAGAGCACCTGATGCTTTCCCAGAAGGTAGCTAATTGTGCAATGATCAGCTCTAAACTCATTATCCAAAGAGAACTTAAATAAAAAAATTAGGAGACAAAATAATTCAAAAGAAATCTTTGCATTTAGAAAGTGGATGAAGTCTGCTTCCAGAAACTTACTGATAACTGCAAATGCACATTTTTCTCTGTGTTAATATTTCTATTTGATAAAATCACCCACTTTTGCTTTCCATGATCCAAATTAACATCCTTCCCACACCTCCATGCCATAGAAAAGAAACAGTAGCTTCTGTGGTCTTACACCTGAGGATCCATATGCCTGGGTCAGCTGTACACGAAGCCAGAGCAGTCACTGAATACAGATACTGCTTCTAACACTACAAATCTATCAACCTTAACTCTAAAACTGCATATATCTATCAGCTTCTTGGTTTTTAGAAATAAAAATGATTTCTCCTCACTTGGGAAACCCATATGCTAGAAATAACTGATTTTAAGATTGTAACAAAAATAATTCTTTTCTGGTTTAGACCAAGATTTTTTTTTTACATCTATTCAGCCCTTTTAGACATAAATGTTGAGATGGTATTTGGCAGAAAGCAACTTTCCTGGGTCTTTTTTTCCCTTATGTCAAATGTCAAAAATGAACAGTTAAGGGGGGGGAAAAAAATCAAACCTCTATGTATTAAACCCCATGGCAGATAAATTCTTTCAATCTTTTCTAATGTTAATGGGTATAGATAGTAAACCAAGCAAATGAACCTTCCTCAGCCAGCTGTCCTATTCAGTGTTATACAGCTGATCATATGAATATGTATTATACCCTCAATTCTCAAAAGGTGCAAGAGTTTTCATTTAACCAGCAGGCTCCAGCATACCAGATTTTAATTGGATGAATATATTAAATGTAAACATCCACAATTTCATTGCTACTGAATAATATAAAATTTGGAAGCATAAGTATGGTTGACTTTCCATGAAGGCTAATACTAGAATCAAGATAAAATATTTTCCTGAAACTGATGGCCTATTTTATGTGACACTCATTCGGAAAAGAGAAATCTGTGACATGCTGCATGATTGCAGATGACAATAATTCCTTTTGTTTATAAGGTTAATGAACCTATGAATTAAAATATCCCATTGCATGCTGGTACCACAGCATATCTGCTTGCATAGCACAGGCATGTGAAGATAGGTGTGCACATATCTTAGCAATCTGAAGATCTAAATAAAATTAATAGAACTTAGATGCTTTTACGCAGGCTTCTCATGAAAGCAAAATGAGCCCTGTGGAAGCATGAGGAAAAACTTGATACCCTTTCCGGGTCTGTGCTAAGAAAACCTGCAGAGTTTGTTCTTTGAAAACACAAGAGCAGCACCACTACATCCAAGTGATCTATTCAGAAACAGGCTGGAGGACAAGTCATTTGGAGAGGGGAGTGTTTTATTTATGTCCATGCGCTGTTTTCCAAACCCCATCAAATAGCTAATTGAGTATTTCACTCCTGTAAATTGCATCAATGTATTTTCAGTGATACTAAAAGTTTTTTTTCTCTTCTCTAGGTTATTTCACTAGTACTAATCGCATATATTGATTTGCAAAACTAAATCATGTAGCAGTTTCTTTTAGCTCCAAATGGCACTATCAGTTAAACAAGCTTAGAAAGTGTGTTTTTGACACTGAAGAGGCAGGACAACAGCCCAAACCTGCATGTAAAAGCTAAGCAGAAATGAAAAACCAAATTTTTTGCTCACAGGTTGCAATCACCTTCCACAGGGAACTCACACTGAAGGTGGGTTTTCACTGTTGTGTTCCAAAGGTGTCCAAGGTGGGGACAAAGCTGATTTCCAAAGCTCTGTTTTCTTTAGCATTTGCAGATTGGTCACAGAAAATTGTGTCCCCAGGCACCATCTTACCCAAGAAGAAACACGAGTAAAGTTGCAGAACAAATAACTGTCTCAAATCACAGTTATCATTGATCAATAAGCCGTTTTTTATCTCCAAACTACAAGCAGTTCAAAGAGACTCTGGGTCATAATGGGAGTCAGCAGAGGCTTATCTTGGAGTTATGGTTTTTATTTAAGACTGCATCTTTTAAGAAATAAATCTTCTTTCATTACACTCTGTTTTATCATGTTTTGAATATCCAGCAGTCACTGGCATATGCAGTGTAGGGGTAAATTAAATCTACAACTCCTCTTTTGCTAAGCAGGGGGAAGATCATAACAAGAATGCACCTTGTAACTATGCTAATTGACAGTACCAGCTACAGTAAAATTCATGGAAATATTGCCAGTTCTCCAATTTCACTGGAAGTTGCCAGTAACAAGATCTGTTTACAACACATGGTTTCTTTCTACAGAAATTAGGGTGTTAAGACATTTATAAGGGATCACAAGTTCTTCTCTTTGAGGAAGCTGCATCTCAAACACATGAAGTAATGAAGATATGGAAGGAAGATATGAAGTAGGCAAGGACAAGTGTAGATATGAAGTAGGCAGGGACAAGTGTACTCCATAAAAGTCTGGGACAAATTCATCTAGAAATCTCCTTTGGCCACTTCCAGCTGGGTGCAAGTGTTTTTCCATGAGATGCAGAAAATGAACTTGTCTTGATACCCTAAAAAGCTCCCAAAGAATGGAGTTTTACCACAGAGGACACACACTATTTAGTATTATTCTAAGTGTAATTCATAGGGTAGATTAATTAACTCAACTTCATTATTTTAGCTGTAATATGACACACCATCTGTAATACAACATCACCGTAGGGACTCCTGCATCTCCATACCCTCAAGTGTTGGGGACTTGGAGAAGATAGCCCCAGGAGGAGCCCTTCCTCATAGAACCACACATCATGCAAGTATTTTTACTGGGGGAAGCATGAAGGTATTCCTGAGGACAGGACTTCATAAATAGGCTGTAGTTTGCTCGGTCTAGCCACTTAACTCCACAACTGAACCATGGCATCTAAAAGATCTTCGTAATTTGGTGGGCAAATCAGTTCTCCACAGAGCTGTGAGGTTATTTCAGTCCAGATTCACCCCATACTAAAAGTGAAAGACTAGAGTCAGCTTCCAAGCATTCTGGTGGGAACATGACACTGAGTCCTCAAGAGAAATCCCACCAGAGGTGACAAAATTCTGATAAACTGTGCATAGCCTGCATAGCAAAAAAAAGCACAGAGTAAAGTCAAATTTAGATGGACTGTCTGGAAAGGGGACAAGTCAAAGCACCCTTTAATTTAGGGATGAGGCCTGGAGGAAAACACAATGATATGTTTTAGGAGCAGTGGAAGTTAATCCTTTCATTAGGAACAGGTCAGGAGCCTGGGCAGGTGTATTTTCTTTTCTTAATATCTTAGCACTCGAATATCCTCTGTGCTCTTTGCTAGCCAAAACAGCTTGCTCCTGCATATACCACTCAAGCACAGTTCTTTATTTGTCTACTTTATCTTCTTTGATAGCATGGCTGACCTTGTCTATGCCCCTGCTTTGCCCTGTGAAATCTCTTCATTCAATCCTTTTCAGTCATTTTCCACTCCTGATCTTCCCCACAGCAGAACTGTAGTTTGGTGCAAAATAATCCCCTGTGCAGGATTGGAGAAAATCCCAAGCAATGCTTTGAGGAAGAGGAGTCTTTTCTGCTGTTACAGAACACAGGAAAAGAAATGTGCCACAAGAACTGGATGTTTAAGCAAGAACCAGTAAGTAAAAATTAGATCCAGATCTAAAGGTGGGCTCCAAATTACTTAACAGTAAGTTACCAAAATGACAGCTACTACAGTGCTGCCTTTCACAACATGTGAAAACATATTCTATTCCCTGATTATGGCTGTTGCCTACCCTTGCTGTGCCTGGATCAAGGGTAAAAAAACACACTTTGTATTCTGAAAATTCTCGCAAGGGAAAGTCTGTAAATCAATAGTAACAACAAGCCCTTGCAAAGTGTATAGAGAGAAAAGTTGACCAAGATCTTAAGCTTCTTGGAACACGATGACATCCTTCATTCTGGTTCCTTCCGAGCTTTTTGTAGCCCTTTTGCAGGTGGGAGAAAACATGAAGGCTATGTGGGAACAGGATATGAGACTCAGAGCACTGCTACTTTAACTTCATGGGGTGACCTACAGTTTCACAGCCAGAGTTAGTTTTAACTCGCTTGGCACACAGAGGGTGAGCTTTTCTATAATCCCTTGAGCTTCAGGTCACCTGCAAAGAGGCAAATCCATGACTAGTAGAAACTCTATTGGAAAGACTACAGTTTTAAAAGTGCTTGAAGCAGGAGCAGTTAGTGACACAAGATTCACACTCCTGTACTCAGCAAGAGCTATTGTAATTTGTTGGGCTGTAAAACATAATTTAGAAGTGTAATTTCAAGAAGAAGGAAAATACTTTCAGTGAATGATTAATTGCCTTCTTGAATAGAAGTGATGATTACACTTCCAAGTCCTCAAGTCTTCTGGTTTTACAAGAAAGTAGGGAAGGGAATAGAATTATCAAAGTAAACATTCTTAAATCAAAGGAACTCTTTTTCACTTTGCCCTAAGGATGCTCCCAGTGAGACTTCTTAGGCTATGCTAGTCCTAGTGGTGTCTGCCACTACAAGAGATTCCCTTTTCTGACCTATTTTGCCCATTTTGATTCTTTGAGAGCTGCTTTGCAATTACAACATTAACATTTAACTGCTTATGATTAGGGTACGTCTGCACAGCAACATTCTGTGCCACGTGGGGATACATCAGCTAGCAACAAGATCACTGACTAAGAAACCAGAAACACTGGAACTATAGTACAACATTTCATCAAATTAACATACTGTTTCTATGAAGTGAGTGACTACAATGTGCTTGACATGGTGCCATGCAGATCTGTATTTCAATAGTGATATAAGATATAAATATATTGGACATTATACCTTCTATATCTGGTTGATACTTTCCTACTGTTAATACGCTTTCTATCCCTGACTGTGAATTTTAATCAAAAGATTACAGGTTATTTCAAGTTGGAACAGATCTCAGGAGGTCTCAGTGGCTGCTGCTGTTCTGTTTTTCTGTTCTATCTTCTACCAAAAGGCCTAAAACTTGAACACTGTATTTTAGATGTGTCCTAATGAGTGCTGAGTAAAGGGGAATAATAATTTTCCCTCAGTCTATTTGCTGTGTTCCCATTAATTCAGCCTAAATTAATTCACCCAAATAAATATCAAGAAAATTAACCTCCCTTAAAAATAGTGATTTTCAGACTGTTTTTATTACTAATGACAGATTATGTAATTTTCAGCTTACTTTTTCTACTACAGTTTTGCAACACAATTCACATAGAAAGGGTATTTTCCTTCTCTGTTCTGTCACTGTCTACAGCAAATGTCATGTTTTTGTTCATTGCTGCTCTTCTAAACCTTAGGATTTGGGTGCTCTTTTGATCACTGAATTTCAATGCAGTTATTATTTGAATAAATTCACTTGTCACTTCCACAGCAGACTGTCATTTCACTTTAGTATTGGAGATATTCAACTGTGGTTCAACAGTGGCTACCTATGATTGCTTGGGGAGAAAGGAAAGTACCACTGGAACATATTAGAGTATAGGCAGCAAAGTGGGATCTTGAACCTGGTTCTGTTGTCTTCAGCAGAATACTCCAGTCACAGAATTTCTGGTTGGCTGGGCATTTTCTCTTCCTCTTCCTCTCCTCTTTCCCTCTCCATCTCTCCCAACCACAAACTGAATCTGTGAAATCATTTTCTCAAGAAATTCGTGGCTGACTTAACTGATGAATATGTACGTCCTCTATGGATTATTTTCTCTTGTCTGATCTGTAAAGAACCTCCAGTTGACTATTATATTCAATAAAGTGAGAACTCCGAGTCCCAAGAGACTAATTATCCATGGTTTTGTTACAATATTGATTCTGGCAATTGTGGAATTTCAAAATTCAGCTAAGGTAATATGAAAAGCAACTCTTTGAATAAGTGCACGATCATTAAATACTGCAAAGAACTTTTCTGAGATTGTTTGCTGTTGTAAGATATGGCTTTTCAGTACTCAGTTGTGTTTGTTATGACTTTAGAAGAGTGAAGTTTGGCCCTAAAAGTTGAAACTGTGATATTATTTCTTCAGGAACCAGTTTTGGGCAAAAGACTAGTCCTTTCAAAACATGTTGCATTAGGCTGCAACTTGCAAAATGGCAAATGTTCTCACTTGTCTCGGGTTTTCAGCAGTTAGCATTTTTCAGTTAGCATTCACAGTTTCAGAGGGACTTGATGTGAGATGTGGATGTCCCCCAGCAGAAAGCCTTTTATGCTTCCTCCTTCCAGTGGACTCAACTCTCAGTTGGTTAAATGCCATTTCAAACACACAAAGGAAGCCCTGTGCTTCCAGCAACCACCACCGAAGAGCCTAAGACTCCTACAGGTCCTATGTCACATCTGCCTGACCTCTCCTTAGGTATTCGTAAGACACCTCAAATGACTCTAGATGCCTCTTTTAAAACAATAAAGTTGAGCCCCAGCAAATATTATTTTCTGGATAGAAAGTGAGCTGTAATTAGTAAGGACACAATATACATCAACTCTCTGTACTCAATTGTACCTTTACACTATCTATACTTCAAGTAGTTGAAAAATCAGCCTATGTGCAACTGTGTCTAACCAGCTTTCCTGTTTTCCAGTTGCTTCTGCAATGCCCTAACTGGACAGCTGGTGTTATGGGGCTTGCTGTGATCTAAGCTTTTATTTCAACTCCCTGAACTTCATCTTGATTTAAAAAAAGATCGAGAAAAAGTATAATTCAGTTGCATGTGGGGAATATTTTTTCACATAACCCTACTGGTTACTTGCACCACCTCTTTGGGATATGGGAACACACAAAATCTTCTTCATGGTCAGTCATAGCATACCAAGTAAGTATCTGAAGCACAGAGCCTCAGAGGCCAGAACAACCTTTGGTTTTGTTCAAGACACAACAGACAAGTAAACCATGATCCTGGAAACATCCTTAAGAGTCTCTTAAGTTTTAATCTCTGCAGTGACTAATTAGCAGATTAATTTTGGGCAAACTTGGAAAAATAGAAACTGAAAAATGTGATTTACTTACTTATTGTGGACCCAGATTCAGGCCTGTTGAGGGAACTGATGATAACAAAGCCAAAGCCTTCATTCTCCTTGCGGTGGATCACCACATCACTGGTTTGGAGGCTGTGAGAAGTGAAGCCCTCGGGGGGTGTAGCATTGCTACTAGAGACAGCATGATTACTGTTAGCATAAGTAGTGTAGTCACTTCTTGGAGAACTGTGGTGCGTAGACACCGAGCCTGGGCTTCTGCCATTCTCTGGGCATGGTTCTCCTACAACATAAATCACACCAGTATTAGGGTCTGACTTGCTCAGTGGCCCAGTGCCTTACAGTACATTTGCTAATGCAACATGAATACAGCTGGCTGTCTATAGCCTAGACTACTACAAGTATTTAACTAGGAGCTGTAATAGATGCAGAGAGACAAGAATCTACACAATTATGCAAAACACTGAAGAGTAATCAGATTAGGTAAGCATGAACACTCACTGCTAAGCTATCTACAGAAGAGGAAAGGAAAGTAAGAAACACTGCCTATCTGGATTGCAAAACCATTAGCAAGCAGTACTCCCTTGTCTGATGGTTGATCTGTCATGAGGAGGAAAATGTGACTGTCTAATCCAATATAAAATTATCTGTCTTAGTATTAAAAGAATTTAAGCAGGCAGCTAACATAGAGTAATTAGGATTAGCTGCATAATGTTCTTATTACAAGTTGATTAGCATGCTCAAAAGATGTTCATGGAACTGAGGAGCTGCACAATGAAAAAATAATCACAAATAGTTTTTCTGTGGGTGTTGTGACAGAAGAGGTGGTCATGTAAAGGCTTTGAAGATGCTCTTTGTGGCAAGTTCGTAAGGGCAGGAGTGAAAATGGAGTCCATCCACACTTCAGTATTGCTTTGTAGTAATGGGAACAGGGAACAAGTTAAATCTTGTGGGATTACATAATTTTTTTAGTACAAATATTTTTGCAGTTAAAAACAGTAAAGTTACACTTCCAGATGGGAAAAAAGATTTACATCTCTCACAGACCTAAGCTTTTTACATGATTCAGCATGTATTGACAGTTTTAATGCAGAACTATCAGGTGAATGTAAGTTTTCTGTTTGGAGCAATGAGAGTGGCAGCCATTCTGCTGGACATGCTAAGAGCTTACGCATACACACATACATCCTAGGAAGAGAGCTTGCAAATTAGACCTTCAGTATGTATATATTAATAACATAAACATCATCCAGAGGACTAGCTGTTGTTTTCTCAGTCAGGTGTCTTTTAGCATTCCTTCTGCAACTATGAAATAAAACGATTAGAGAGAATAAAGAGGAAGAAAACCAAACAATTATTATACACCCGCATTAGAATTGAAAATCTGCAAGAGTTATTGAACCAAATCTGCAATTAAATGCCACAGTCAGTGACAAAAGAGATCTCATTTACTGGCTGTCATGTTTCAGAAAGCTGAATATTGTTTTTGTCAGTATGGCTGCAACAGAAAGGAAATCATCTTACTCTGAAGAGTGACCAAGAGCTAGCTTGGCCATAAAAGAATGCAATTGAATACCATTAAGTACAGGAAAAGAAAGATAAAGGAGGAAAAGTGTAAATGGCTATTGATTGTCAGCTGTGCAATAGCTATTCATCAGAAGTATTATATTTTGCTTCTGCCTGTGAAAAGAAAATGGCATTTTAATCACCGGTGTTCCAAATACCACATTTTCCTAATATATATGTGTGTATATATATATATATATATATTTGTGCAGAATGGCGATTCCAGGTGAGGGCTGAGATAGACACATCAGTTATCAGGCAGGTAAGGATCCTTCTGTTGCATCCATTCACGCTGGTGAGAAATTCACACAGAATCAGTTGGCCTGCTGTGTCAGTATAGCATCTATCAGTCCTGCCAAACATCGGTCGTTCCAAAAATTTTTCCACAAAGCTTATGTTGTAGCACACCAAATTAAAATCCTGTTCAGCTCCTGAAATGCTTAAACGTTAATGAGTTACACACTCTGCTCCCCGGTGTGGCACCCTCAAGGCCCAAGAATAACTCCAGGTGTTTCACCAGCTTGCTTCGCTTTCTGTGCCAGGAGACCAGAGTGTCTAATAGACTCTTTCATTTCACATGAAACAAGCAGCAGTGAAAGCTGGCATCCACTCTGTGCTAACCCTCTTGCTAATCTTGCCTGCAGTCTGTACAGGCAGCTGACCTGGGAGAGGTGCTAATCGCAAGCGCCCGGCGGATTACCTTGGTTATTGGCCATTTTCCTAGCGCTGGGGGAGCTGCGAGGGGGTGTTGCGCCCGGCGGAGGGGGACCTTTCTGGCTGGAGGACTCTGGAGTCAGTAACAGAAGAAAGTCAGTCCCGCGAGACTGGCGCTGCGGTGCCGCAGTGGGAGGGGGACTGCGAAGACGGGGGTGAGTGGGAAGGCGGCTTTTTGGCAGGGGGACGAACGGCACAGGCAATGACAGCGGATCTAGGGCACGGAGAGGCGGAAGACAGGACAGGCTTGGGAACGTGGTTTTGCTCATTTCTGGTACCTCAGTGAAGTGTACTCGCCACCACAAATGTTTGAAAAGTTCTTAAATAAACTTCTTTCCTTGGGTAAGCAAAGGTTGCAATGGAACGGCAGCAAATTCTCCCATTAAAGCTTTAATAGACACTGCCACACATTTTTGCCAGGTTCGAGTGATTTTCAACAATTGAGACTGAGCTAGTCTAAAGGTTTAATGTACTTCAAATTCTTCATAGGATCATTGAATAGTTTGGGTTGGAAAGCACTTTTAGATCATCTAGTTCCAACCCCCCTGCTATGGGGAGGGACACCTCACACTCAGCCATGTCATTTTAGGTTTACTTATTGAATGTGTCTACTTGAAAAGAGGATTCTGCCCTGTTCCTAAGAGCTGCTCATGCCATACAGAAGGTTTTCAGACAGCTTGTGTTGTAGTCAGGGGGAAAATTCCAGATGACATCAGTGAGACCAGAAATGGGCTTTTAGCAAATACAAGAGTGAAATGAGTTCCTGCCCTAAACAGTTAACAGACTTTGAGCCTTTCTTTGATTGATTTTTGACACAGCCAGCTTTAACAGCATTAACCTAGGTTAACGTTTTTTCCCCAAAAGTGGACAAGAGGAGACAGCACAGACCAAGAAAGCATGGAACAAATCCAGAGCACTCATGATCACCACACCAGGGTTGCCAATATTGTTTCCACTTCCAAAGGAAACAACACTCAGAGATAGCATTTTTATCACAGAAAGAAGGGACACACATTTACAATTATTCTGTCTTCAAAATAACACAAACACTGACTTCTACTTCTTTTACTTTAATTTTCTCTATTTTTTTTTAACAGCAGCTTTCACTCACCTGTGGGTAGCACCTTTCTCCTCACAGTAAGATTCACTTGCCCATTTCGGGCAGCATTATGCATAAGATCAATCACATATCGGTGGGTTTTGCCGGCCACTGGAATCCCATCTACATACACCAGCTCATCACCAGGATGGAGGCGACCATCTCGGTCTGCTGAGCCCATGGCAATTACTGCTCCGATAAGAATCTAGGCAGTAAAGAAACAAAATCCTGTCATATATACCCTGAGCCTCCAACTGAGTGCTGTGAATGCTGCAGTGATTTTCCCTTTCTGTTGAAATTAAGCTAGTGGTGCAGCGCAGGTGAAGAGGTCCGTGTGTTTGAAAGTTGTGCTTGTCCTTTGTGGGTATGACTGAAGATGCTGCCTTGCCTTTGGTGAGAAGATGTTTCCTACTGGTGTAGGTCTGCTACACCTGAGAATCCTCATCTAAGGAAGATCTACCTGATATCTTCCAGTCAAGGCAATCTGTCTATTAGGAGTGTTAAGTTTACATAGACTACATTATGCAGAAGAGCTAAACAGATTAATCCTATTTAAGGATTAATCTGCATATTTCTTACTGAAGTTTCTTCGCTGCTGCATAATTTAAGCACTCAGAGTAATACAATTGAGGTCTGTAGTGGAAGTGACCCCACTACACAGAGTTTGTTTTGGAAAATAAGTGCTATGTTAAATATTGTTACTCATAATGAATAATTGCTAGGGTAGTGGTTGATTAACAAAATGGAAAAAGTGTGAGCTTACTCTGGGCAGATGTTTTCCCACATTGATATTTAAATGTAATTTGTATGGGACATATAAACTTGTGAAAAATCTGTTCAAAATCTTTTAATGACTTTCTCCACTTTCTATGCATAGAAATTCACGTAACTTATTAGAAGAGGACATATGTATTTCCCCTGTGGAATAACTGGTTGAACAGTTGAGACTGATTCAAACAAAACCTGCTTTCCTTGAAAGAATATTAAAGCGTTCACAGAGCGTGTTCCAACTTTTCCTTTCCCTTGTTCGGTGTGCGAGTGAGCACAGAATGATAGATATGACATGCCGTTTAACAATCCCTTTTAAATAATAAAAGATAAAAGCTATCAAGTCTTGCTTTTATGATGAACTGCAAAGGCTAGATATGGTAGGGATGTAGGTGGTCTTGTGTTTTTTGTGGTCTTGGCTGCAGAGTTGCAAGTATCCCAGCAGAGCATTTAAATGAAACTCCATGCGGAGCCTGGAGAATTTTCACTAGTTTCTAGCCTCCCTTTGGCTCACTTTCACTTTCAAAACTTAGCAAAGACAGAACATGATGCAGCATTTTCCTACTTTCTGGTGTTCTTGGGATCCTGTTAAGCAGTGCCAGGCTGAGTTGCCAGAAAGATTCCTTCAGGTTCTCCATTCTGTCCTTCAAATAGTGAAAGAATATACCTCAAAGCTTTGGAAAATTCTTCATGTAAAATCCAACTATGAATCACGGATTTATGCTCCTTTACTGGCTTAGAAAAAAATGCTGTCTAAACCAGCTGGATCTCCACAAAGTATTCACAAGTATTTGCATTCAGTCATCTCATATGAGTAAGAACTTTTTCCTAGTTATCTTGGGAATAGATGGGTGATAACCCTCTGCAGCTTGGAAGATTGTAGGGACAGCCTTCTTGTGATTTTACTGAGTGCTTGCAGTTTCTTTATAATTGTCTGCCAAAGTATGGAACAATTTGTACATCTTTAACCTCTGGAGAAACATAAATGCGGATCATAAGCATGTAGGTCCATCAGTATCTACAGCAAAGTGCAAAATTTCTTTCTGATTTTGACTATTAACTAATTATTGCTGATATTTCACATTTTCACAGTGGAATGTGATTGTGTTATTTATCTCAGTGGTGGAACTCACTCCTAACATAAGCAGCAAAATCTTACTTTAAACACACTTTAGACAGGTGTGTTTGTCAAGATGATGGCCACCATATCTGTTATGTGGTATATTTAACTGCAAGAATATCTTTATTTTCCTTTTTCCTTTTCTATGTCTGAACTTGTTTCTTATCCAGTATCTGCCCATGTCACAGCTGAGTAGTTTCCATAACAGTTATAAATTCCACAAGCAAAATACAAACTGGAAATTTATTTATCAGTATTGTATTACCTCTATAATGCAGTTTTGCACTGGCATGACATTGCTTTGAATGTATGAGGAAAAGGATGATGACAATGGCAATAAAGAGTGTGTTGTAGAGAAAAGGGAAAGTTTCACCTATTGCTTGAGATTAAAGGTGAGAAATGCTGGGATTGATAGGAAGGATTGTGACAGAGCGTAATATGAAATTGAAGCCTGGGCCTATTAACTCATACATGTCAATCTATTTTGATACTAACTTTCTTTGTGATTCTTGGCAATTATTTGACTTTGTGTTTCATTTTCTCTGAATATAATACAGTAGCTTCACAGGCACATAGTAAAATTGAAAAGGTCTGATTCATCTTACCTAATTTCAAGTGTCTGTGATTTCTAAACCCAAGATAATCATCTGAACTCTGTCTAATCACTGTTAAAAATAGGAATTTCTAAGGCATGGTCTGCAGTACCTTAGCGTTTTGCTCTATGGGCGTCTGTTATGTCTCAGAAATGTCTGTTTCTTAGCATTGATCATAAAAGGATTACAGACATTCATCTCGCAGGCATTTAAGAGAAGAATCTGAGTCAATCTGTGCTGAAAAAGTGAAACTCTTCCTGCAAGTATGTATATGTTCCTATGATCCTGAGTTTGAGCTGTGCAAAGTATGCAAAATACTTCTCTGCTTTGGGACAGCAATTTGCAAGTTCAGTAAAGTTCCATTTTCAACATATTTGCAACCTCTCGGTGATATTATAATTCACACTAACAGAGTCAGATTAACTCAAGTTACTGGGAGATGTGATAAATACCTGTGGTGGTATGATCTCATGAGATAATCATAGCAGCCTTCCAGTATCTGAAGGGGGCCTATAGAGACGCTGGGGAGGGACTCTTCAACAGACAGTGGTGATTAGGACAAGGGGTTATGGGTTCAAACTTAAACAGGGGAAGTTTAGATTGGATGTGAGGAAGAAATTCTTTTCTGTAAGGGTGGTGAGGCACTGGAATGGGTTGCCCAGGGAAGTTGTGAATGCGCCATCCCTGGCGGTGTTCAAGCCCAGGTTGGACAGAGCCTTGGGTGGCATGGTTTAGTGGGAGGTGTCCCTGCCCATGGCAGGGGGGTTG
>JANRGW010031537.1:41027-56470 GCA_024733675.1 Psilopsiagon aymara | reverse complement strand
GTTTGGAAAACCCCCCCCCCCCCCCCCCCCAATTAGTTGAAATAATAGATCCTGAGGGAGAATAGCTGTTCTTATTTCTGCATTGTATAATATCTAAAACGTATGTGATTAGTGATTTAATCCAATGATTAAATTAAGAAATCCCATTTCTGTCTCTTACCAGTAATGTTATAAACAGTGAAGGCAATGACTATTTAAAAATGAGCACTCAAATGTTAAAATATTTCTTCTTAGCTTGTGGATGAAGCTAAAATAAAATGAGATGCTTGCATTAAAAAGCCTGTTAAAAGGCTTTTTCTGCATTTAAGAAGTATTTTGTTTGGTTTACGTAATAAAAACCCAGTTGTATTACTGCCAGTATCAAAGAATAGCTAATACAAGAGGAAGATGGGTGGCAGATGCCTCGCAGTTAGGGAATATATGAGGTTGACAAGCTGTTACGCTCTGGGTTTGGGTGACCTTGTTTGGGCATTCTTAGCCATGTGCAAAGAAACCCTGCAAGCAAGAGATGTGCAATTCAACCATCTAAACTGGTGCTCACTATGTTCCTGAATTCTAGTATTGTATTTCCTACTGCATGCTTTAAAATGACTTTGTGTTAAATTACTGCCCTGTACAGGTGTGGTGATCAAAAGTAAACACAAGTGAAGAATATTTCCCTATTTATAATGCCTAGAAGAGTTATTCACTTCTTACTGCTTGATTGAGACAAGTTCGTACCCAGTTCTTAAATTTGCTCTATGGAGTATGCCTGCCTCAACTTTCAGGCATGAAGAGCATCAGCAAAATCCTTTGTTCCTCTGACCAGCTGACCAAACTGAAGTCATGCTGGGAAGGACCTTTCCTTCTCTTTCCTACAGTCTAGGGTCTTTGTGGATGTGGAATATAACAAACCACCAAATGTTAATATTGGTAGGCTGCTTAACACTGTGTTCCCTACTGTTCCCTGAGCTAGATCCCTAATTGCTGACCACAGATGCTGGGCAGGATGACTACTAGAGGAGAAACTGAAGGCTGTTACCACTGATGAATCATAAATCTCTAGCATTTATCCTTTTGGAGAAAAAGGCATCGGGACTGCTGCTTTTCTTGAAGGTCTGGGTGGTGCAGTGAGAGAGAAGGTAATGATAATCATGTAAGAACAGCAGATAAACATCTGATAAGAGACAGTGGAACAAAGGACAGGGCTGATCCAACTGCCATTTCATCACAGCATGCCCAAATCAAACAGCATCGTTTCCTGGGAGATTGAACAATGCTGCGTGCTTATTAATCAGGAGAGAAGGTCTCTGCTGTTCTCACAAGTCCTCCAAAACCTGTCTAACTCAAGTGGGCGAGGATCAGCCCACCCATGACAAACTGCTGCAGCTTTATACTACATACTGTGTATTATCAAAAATGTTATGTCTGCTCTGAACAAAATGTCCAAGTATGATAATTGTGGGCAGTGCTCCAAGACAGTGGGATTGTCTTCATGTGAAAATTATAGTTAAAATCTAACTTTAAGTTGGTTAGTTCATTTTAATCAGACTAATCTACAGACCTGCATGACACACTCATTTTTTTGTAAATGTTGCTGTCACGCTCACTGAAATAAATGTTTTGTGCTGCTAACTAAATTGGCCTGAAACCCCATCAAATTTACAGTGACTTTCTCTAGCAGCTATGATTATATGCTGTGGCCTTCTCTACATTGGACCCTTAGTTCTCACTATTTATTATACAAATGAAGGTGCTTTAAGAAAGCTTTCACTGAAGCAGCAGGCATCTTTTTTCCCCAAAGAGAGCCTGTATTTCTACTAGGTGGGAGAAGAATTTGTATAGTCCTGGCTGTTGAATGTACTGCCACACTCTTCTCAAACTGCTGGAATTCATCTTAATTTGATGTGATGCAAGTCAGCATTAATGATACAGTTCTTATTGCTGAAAATCTTGGTAGCACAATACTAATATAAAATTCACTCTTTTGTAAAGTGTACTGTCCAAGAAGGAGGCAGAACTAGCAGATGCACATTTTTTTTCCAGCCCAGCTAAGGAAGGAATGTATTCTCAGTAACTAAACTTTTCTTTGAAGAAATACAAGCATCAACTAATTTAGAATCACTAAAAATCTGTTTATTCTGTGCTTACTCTGTGATATGCTTAATTGTCAGTTTTACTATTTGAACTTCATTAGGAGATAAAAAGCTTTAAGTAGCTTGTAAAATGAAAATTAGGTTAGAAAAGGCACTGTTCAGAGTGTTGCAAGAGTCCTTTAAAAGAAGGTTGTTACTGTGACATTCATGTCTAACATCAGTAAGCTGGGCAGGTTTTTATCTGCAAGAATAACAGTAGTCATTTTAAATAAATAAATTAAACAAAAAAGCTTGATTCCCAATGAAGGGTAGAGACATGAAAGTATAATTACTTTAATGACCTTTTCAGATAGGTCAGCCAGCAAATTTTGCATACTTGTTTGTGTAGTCTCGTGTAAACCAATATTATTTTAATTGTTTATTTAAAGGATGCAATGTATGGTTTATGTTGTCTCTTCCAGTTATGCATGCCAAATATATTTTACCTTACAGATACCTTTGAGGCAATTATTCGGGAATTTGGAAAGAAGTAACTTAGTGACCACTAAGCAATCCTTCAGACAAGAAGTCTCTATGCCTGGAAGTTGTTAGATCTGTGAAATGTAAACCTAAGAGTGTAAGTATGTAAGGTTAGGTAAGAGAAGAAAAGAGTAGACTTAATCCCAAAAGAGTCTGACTTCAGCTTCTACAGTGGTGGGAAGCAGCTCAAGAATTAAAACCCATTGATCATTATTCCAGTTATTGCTTGAACCGTTATATTTGTATTTTAAATAAATTTGTATCTTAGATAGATATTACCATGTGTATGACATATCCCAGGATTATTATTACTACATAAGCGTCATACTATTTTTATCTGAACAAATATCAGGCCTTCCTTTACCATACTACTTCTTGAGTTAACTCACTGAAATCTCTCTTTTTTTAAGGAAAATAAAACTGGTAGACCAGAAGGTCCTTGAGCAACCAGCACATAATTTGTTCAGGAGCAAGTAAAAGCAGCACCCAAGAAACAACTGCACTTTGATATATTTGGAAGCATAACCTTCCCCAGGACCGATCTGTTCCTGACTGCGTGGAAGTTAAAGGCTGCCTTCAAAGCAGAGGAGTTAGGCTCACAGGAACTCAGCAGATGCTCTGGTGTTATGCTAGTTAGGCTGATGCAGAGTGACTCAAGCATTGCTGACTTCTGCTAAAAGAGGATCTAGGCTAATAACTGGGGTTACGATTTTGTCCTTGGCAACATGGCTCTGACTTACGCAGCAGCCTGCCAGGGATTTATACTGTGCTCTTTTCAAGAGGCAAAATGTTCCTACATGTATTGGATTTGCATGGCAAGGTTTTCATAGCTGGCAGGGGGTGCTACAGGGGTGGCTTTTGTCAGAAGCTGCTTGAAGCTTCCCCTGTATCAGAGTCAATACCAACTGGCTGCAAGATGGACCCACTGCTGGGCAAGGTCAAGACCACGAGCTCTGGTGGTAGTGCCATTGGGTTAACATATTTAAGAAGGTGAAAAGACCTGCACAGTAGATACTGCAGCCAGCGAGAGAAACGGCCCTGCAGACACCAAGGTCAATGCAGAAGGAGTCGGAGATGGTGCTCCAGGTGCCAGAGCAGAGATTCCTCTGCAGCCCATGTGCAGGCCATAGTGAGGCAGGCTGTGCTGCTGCAGCCCACGAAGGTCCACAGCAGAGCAGATATCCACCTGCAACCCATGGAAGTTAACAGTGGAGCAGATCTCCACCTGCAGCTTGTGGAGGACCCCACGCTGGAGCAGGGGAATGCCTGAAGGAGGCTGTGACCCTGTGGGAAGCGCACGCTGGAGCAGGCTCCTGGCAGGACCTGTGGCCCCGTGGAGAGAGGAGCCTATACTGGAGCAGGTTTGCTGCAGGACTTGTGACCCTGTGGGAGACCCACACTGGAGCACTCTATTCCTGAATGACTGCACTCATGGAAGGGACCCACACTGGAGCAGTCTGTTCCTGAAGGATGCACCCATGGAAGGGATCTACACTGGAGCAGTCTGTTACTGAAGGACTGCACCCATGGAAGGGACCCACAGTGGAACAGTTCATGAAGAACTTCAGCCTGTGGGAAGGATTCACGTTGAAGCAGTTTGTGGAGGACTCTGCTGTGGAAGGGACTCTGTGCTGGAGTGGGTAAGAGTGTGAGGAGTCCTCCCCTCAGGAGGAAGGAGCAGGAGAAACATCACATGATGAACTGATCACAATCCCCATTCCCCATCTCCCTGCACTGCTGCGGGGACAGGGTAGAGAAAATCAGGAGTGACACACGGGAAGAAGGGAGGGGTGTGGGGAAGGTGTTTTATGATTCAGTTTGTATTTCTCACTATACTACTCTGATTTGATTGGTAACGAATCAAACTAATTGCCCCAAATTGAGTCTGTTTTGCCCCTGGTGACTGGTGAGTGATCTCTCCCTGCCCTTTTCTCAACCCATGAGTCCTTCATTGTATTTTCTCTCCCATGACCAGCTGAGGAGAGGAGTGATAGAGAGGCTATGGTGGGCACCTGATGTCCAGCCAGGGTCAACCCACCACATGCAAAGCATTTGCACACAAGCTCTAGGAAAACTGAATCCATGACTGTGTTTTGTGAGACATGATTGTATCACTGTGTCAAGCCTTCTTGACCTCTCTAAACAGGGAGAAATGCTCTGGTTGCTTCCCCTCCTTGTCTGCTGACCCCTCAGTGGCCCTATGTACCTAACCCTTGTCAGTGTGCATGGGTAAAGAGAACAATACTGGGAGCTCTGCTCCGGCTTGTAGGGGCAGGCTTGTACAAGAGACTCTGTAGCCAAGGGGCATGGAGCTGACCTCCTCCTTGTTTTCTCTGTGTAAACATAGCATCCCAATGTGGGAGGTGCAGAAGCTTTTTCTTATGCTGCTCTCTGCTCTGGAACTATGTAAAGCAAAGCCATGGCATATGCAG
This sequence comes from Psilopsiagon aymara, assembly GCA_024733675.1. NCBI lineage: Eukaryota > Metazoa > Chordata > Aves > Psittaciformes > Psittacidae > Psilopsiagon > Psilopsiagon aymara. Next base: position 51,444 of record JANRGW010031537.1, on the reverse strand, counting down.
TGGGATAAGATTATGCCACAGGAGGTGTTTAGCAGTTAGCTTTCCCCTGTGGTTTTACTAGGAGCTGTGATTAGCTCAACTAAGAAGTAGCAGGGAAAAAGGAGAGTTCCTGCACCTACCTACTGGAAAGAAGGTAATGTCTTTTGGTGGGTATTTGCTTGTATAATGTATCTATCGACATAGGCACAGCCCACCAGCAGAACTCTTGATTTTGGTTTATATCCTTTTCTGTTCAGTAAGTTTGAAAAGAGTTAAAAATTCATGCAGGATTCTGGTGTGGGCTTTATTGAATTTGTTTGTACAGGCTTGTAGGAATAAAGAAATAGGCACAGGGAAATTAACACCATCTCTGTAATTTCCTACTGTCTGCCATTGATTACACATACCAAGTCAGCTTTCAAAGTGTATGTAGAAGTAATTGTGGCATTGCCCAATATTTAAGACTTATGCTTTCTTAGCTTCCATCTCCTTGTTACTTTATGCACTTACTTCTGAACAGGTTGAAATAACAGAATCAATTACACCTAAATGAGGTATGTCAAATAAATAAATACAAAATCAATTCCTTTCTCCAGAAGCAACACAGAACAAGTGTGTGAGACATAAACAGTTTTCCAATGAGTGTGAATGTGTACTTTGAGAACATTTTAAGGCAGTACAGTCTGCAACAATTGCTCTTACTTAAAAAAAAATCAGTCTCTTCTTTGGTGATGAGTTATGGTCTGCTCTCAGAAGGCAAAAAGGTTAACAAATATTCTCTTAATCATGCCCAAGATTAGCACACTAATTAAAAAATACAGTTCTCTTCTGAGGCATCTATTTTTCTTCTCCAATTTTGAGCCTTCCATGAAGAACACAGACTGTTCTGTATGTGTCCTCTTTAAAATTTCTTGTGTTACAGATGAATCAGTTAGTGAAGAATTCATGACTCATTCCTACAAAAAAAATTCTTGAACGTCCTCACCTATGTGGCCTGAGGATCATACCCCTACTGACTTATCTCCTAGCAAACTTTCTCATTTCTTCAGCAACAAGTTCTTAATCCTCTTTTTGATGTCGTATCCATGAGGACCTTGTTACTCACCACTGAAAAGGATGGCATGATCAAACTCAAGATTTCTAGCTCTGCTGACTCTGTCTACAAGGACAACTGGTACGTATCATGGGTAATTTTGTATTCAGTGGTACAAGGTATTATAGCTGGTTTCAGTCTGAGAATAGTGTGTATCTTTAGTTCTGGTAGTAGTTGCAGATGGTTGGATATTTGATTTCAAGTTTATGGTTTTCAAGCTTACTACAAAGGTAACGGAAAAGGCAAGAAATTAAACAAGGCTACATGGTCAGTGACTGCCATTCAGTGATGAATCAAACGGTTTACATCAATTAAGACAGTTTGAGAGGGAAGGCAGAAGAATGGAGGGGGGCAGAAGGCTGATCTTCTCAAAAGCGCAGTGTAGCAGAAGTCAATCTTTGCAATAAGTTAGCTTGATAGAGCAAAGGTTTTAGTGAAAGAAGGCAGATGAAAATGAAGGCCTCAGTCTCGAGATTCTGAATCCCTGAAATTCATGCTGGCGTTGGTTGCCAGACTGCAGACTACAAGGGTAGAGACTGTAAGTGCCATGTATGAATGGAAACAGTATAAAAGCGTATAAGCTTGTTCATTCTTAAGCTAAGCAATTTTTCTAAAACACCAGTATGAACAGACCCATAAGAATTAAGGGGGAGGGAGGGAGGAGTGTAAATGGATTACTTGCTCTTAGAGATCCTAAAGTGCCTTGTCTAGTCTGTCTTTTGATCATAATATTTTTTTCTCCTTCTGCTTCACAGTAACATATGATGCACATTGTCTTTTGAGGGGTGCTTTACTTACCCTTTCGTACTACTACGGAACCTCAGTTTTACTCAACATATTAAAAGAAATGTCCAAGTGGTAATATATACATCTGTATTTCCCTAAAAATCTCCTTTTGCTTTCACTGTTCAACAGTCTTTCCCGTTTTTTGTTCTACCACCAATAGATAACTGTGTTGCATGTTTAGTAAGGTCACTGTTACAGCAGCACTGAAAGCAGGCTTCAGAAAAATAAGTGGTTTGGGCATTTAAGAGCAATAGAAAATGCGCAACAATCAGAAAGCTTGCCTAAAACCAAGTAGTTGAGCTACATGTATGCATGTACTGCCCATACTTCTAGCTTTACAGTATAGGTTCAGAGTCCTAAATGTAACTTTCAAACAACTCAGTGCTTTCACAGTTTGAGAGGTTTACTGACATTCCCTTTTCTAGTGATCAGGATGATTCAGTATAGTCAGAAAGACATTCCTCATTCTGTTTATCAGTTCACAGTGTTACTGAATGTCCCATAATTTTTAAACATAATGAATTCAAGGAAGCTGTAGAACATTTTGATGACTTAATAATCTTCATCCTGATAAAACCCAGGACTTCATGCATTGATACAATGTGAATTTACAGTGGTTAAGACAGAATTTAATTCAGTGTTTTCTCTTTGCAATGGAAAAGAATTTTTCCATTTATTTTTTTTTCTGGGACATTGTCTCAGCTGTCCTTTTCAATTTCAAACAGCTAAATATACAAGACCAACCTGGTGTGCCCTGTGTGCTGACAATAAAATGATTCTTACGTTGAGAAGTCATGAGAAGATCCTTGTGAACAAGTGATCCATCCATGATAATGCTACCATCTGCTGTCTGGGGAGGAGGGAGAGCAATGAAACCCAGATAAAGCAACATCTCAAACTCTCTTACTTGGTGCATACTCCCTCCAGCATTCCACAAATCTTGTTCAGGCATCTGGCAGGGACTTGGCAGCTTTGCAGTTGTGGGAAGTGAAAAATGATCGTAGTTAAACTTATGCCTAGCATTCTCTTATTTCTTACAAAGATAGTAAAATAGTAATGTGGTATCCATTTGTAGGCATACATCTATGTATAGTGTTAAATGGCCCCTCCAAAGCACTTACAAATGGCTTAGAACATCATGCATGGGCGAAACTGGAGTGCTACGTGAATTTAGGTTTGATCTAAACTCCCACTCTCTCAGCTGTTTCTGAAGACTTGGTGCACTGTGTTCTTTTTCCCCTCTCTGAATGGCAGTGTGCGTTACCAGTAGTAGCACCATGAGTTACTACTATCTCATACTATATTAAATAGCCATTTACTTTTTTTCTTGCAGTGAAATAACAAATTCCTTTACCTGATGAGATTAGTCTCTTCACTGCCTGTATATGCTCTTATAGAGCAGTTGTGCAAAGCTGATTGAGTAGGCTCTCAAATACAGGAGACTAAGAAAATGCTCTTTTCTTCTCCCTCTCTTTCACCCTCGTTAGTTGCCTGTTGTTTCTGGGGTTTTGCCCTCAGTCATTCCTCTGTGCAATCTGGGAGGAGCACTGCCATGCAAGCTAATCGTTCCCTTGTTGCTCTGCCTGAGTTGGTTCCCTCCTTTTTCTTCTTAAAAACTTTTTTGTCTATTCCAATTATGAGGCAAGCTGGCGGTCCTGAAGTACAAAGCAAAACTGTTTATCTACAGCTGGGATTTTGGGTCACTGATTAGATGTTGTCTTTACCATACAACCTACCCCAACTGGAGCTGATGATTTAATGCCTGACTTGGGAGAGAAAATTTGTGTTCTAGACAGAGCTTCTGTAGAGATGTAAATATATGTAACTTTTTTCTTCCTTTTTATTGGATTCTACATCATGCCAAGACACTTATGAGCTAGTACATGATTCATTCCAGTATTTTATTGTTCATATGCCATTGCTTGTTAGCCTGGTTTTCATCATCATAGTCAAGACATTGGGAGAACTCTTGAAGCTGCTTGTAGAGAGGCATGGACATGCAGCCACCTTATCTTCTTTTGTTTCAATCGTTTTATTCCCTGTCTGGTAATTCCATTACATCCAAAAGAGATAAACAAAACCAGTCAAGTTCCTCTTCATGCTCTCCTTACGACTTCCCTCTTCTCAGATCTGACAGGTTGTTGTCAGTTTTGTACCCATCTGCATTTCCCTTCTGCCTCCACCTCCTCACCATCTATTTCTAAACACTGTTTTTTCTTTCATGCAGCACAGCATGAAAGTAATGCAGACGGCTGGGTAGTAGGTCTACACTAGCTTAGACCCCTGTAATCTCACTTTCCTTCCTTCAGCCTTCAGTCTAGCCTTCTCTCCACCTCTCTTTACCGCCGTTCTTCTTATATTACAAGATAGTGCTTGGAAGAGAGGTTGGTCATTTGTACGATGTGCATTACACAGATCAGTGCCAACACAATGCAGAGGAAAAACTATTTATGTGACCTTACTATAAAGAATTTTACCGTAACTGTTAAATTTATGCAAAGCCCTTGGAAAACCAGTTAAAATTCTGCATCCTATTTCTTCTTGGTCCTGCATTCCCTCCAGTTCATTCGTAAACCTTGATTTTGGTATGTTTGCTTCTATTAGACTATCAAGCAGCCTGCTTGCATTACCTGCTTTTGCTGCCCAGACACTAGCACATACAAACATTTAGGTCCAAGCCCTACTATCAGCTTAAGTGATCTTGTTATTATGCTAAAGTGTGCGTGACTCAATGCCTGACTGAATGAAAATGGTCCCCCTTAACAGGAGCACTTGAATAATCAATGGCCCTCTCAGCCCTGAGTGCCATTCATCAGATGCATCCTGGAGCTCTTAAGTCTCTTTGTCATTTCATAGTAAAGCTGCAAATGACTGCTTAAGACATAACTTGTTTGGTAAAAAAGGATGGGTGGTTTGTGTGTAAATGTACGGTTCCTTGGTAGCAAGAATCCTGTTTACCTCTGGTTTAGACAGAAGCTTCTCCTTCTGCAGAATCAAGGATCTGTTGCCTAAACCCCCTGTGCAGGCCTATTCCAACACTTTCTGATAGAAGTTAGAGCTCTAACTTCTGACTTCTCTAACTTCTAACTTCTCTAGATGTTCTTCTAGAGATGGATCACTTCCCTTCTGAGAGAGTATGTGTCTGCTTTGTTATTACCAGAGATATGAATTGCATCAGACTAATCATAATGGAATGCAGCTTTCCAGAATGCAGTCCTTTTTTTGCAGCACAGGAAGTGGAGCTTGTAAATAATGGATGTTTTCATTTTGCAGGTATCTTGAGTGGATTTAGCCACTGACTTAGAAGTCAGAGGACAAGAAAGAGGTTCCCTTTGTCTGATGATGCACTTTTCATTTGTACTTAGAGAGCTAATGGAACATAACTTTTCAGAGCAGTAAAGAAAATCAGTATTATTTTCCATGCTAATCAGTTTCCCAAAAAGGCATTGAAACCACAAGTATGGCACTGGCCGTGTCATCCAACAGCAAGAGCCAAAGAGCTTCTTGTCACTGACCTCAATGGTTGCATTTAATTTTTTTTTTAATATATATTACACACTTGAAAGTTTAACATTAGACCACGTATTTGGCATGTAGAGCTGTGCTGTTTCTTTTCTCTGTTCTCCTGGTGGCTTGATGGTTTTTCTTGTGCAAAGCTGGCTACCTTATAGCAGCTATTCCTGTGTATTTTTGTCTTGGGCAATGGCCTAGATCCTTCAAAAGCTTGTCTCTTCTGCCTCATGCAATTACTTGTTCTGTTTTATGCAAATATTTATGTAATTGTATTCCACTATAATTCTACACTGATTAATCATAGAATCATAGTATAGTTAGGGTTGGAAAGGACCTTAAGATCATCCAGTTCCAACCCCCCTGCCATGGGCAGGGATGCCTCACACTAGACTGTGTTGCCCAAGGCTCTGTTCAGCCTGATACTGAACACTGCCAGAGATGGAGCAGTGTTCTCATTTTTCTTTTCCATGTTGTGATGAAGTGGTCACCCTTCTCAATTTCTCTTTCTCTTTACACAAGTTCTTTATTGTTAGCACAGAACTCTTATTTATAGACACCTCTAATTGGTAACTTGTATTTCTATAGTGGCATGGTGATGTGGTTTCTATGCTTTGTCAAAAAGCACAGCTTTTCCAAAATCACTGAATATCTTTAGCTGGTCTACGTTCATTATTTGATGACATACAGAACACAGTAATTACATATTTAATGTTTTTACGCACTGAATTAAACTGGCTGCCACCTCTAGGTTGAGGGAATCAAGAGGGAGTTTTCACTGAGGGTGTACTAGCAAGACAGTACCTGTAAGGTAGGGGGAAATGCAATCCAAGTACATGGCAGGGAACCAGCATATGGGAAACTATATGTTTGGTTCTGCGCTCTCTAAGTGACGGCTTATTGTTTTGATCTAAACACCTATTTTCTCATTTGTATTTCATCTAATTACTGGGGTTATTTTTTTTAAGGAAAAAGGAGAAACAAATTTTACTAACATAACCATATCCAGCCCACATTCATGTTACTGGGAAGGCCTGGGACACCCACAGTGTGAGCTCAAATAGAGGCATATACATCAGCTTCATAGTGGAACAATCCAGACAAATATTTTTCTCACTTCCCAGTAGATTACACACTGCAAAGCAGTGGTAGGGTGCTGTATTTTGTGAACCTGAGCCGCTCTCTGTCTCTGAGAAGTTACCTGTTGCTGTTTCCAGAATGGCTCCAAAGTGCTACTGAATTGAAATAGTCGGTTGGAAAAGGTGAAAGCTGAACTTACTGTCTTCTCTTCATGGCACAAAACATTGCCTGATTTGGCAAGGTAATGATTGCTGAAGTCAGTAATCAGATTTGTGTGTTATATACTGACAGTATTAAGTACACTCATAAGCTCTGACATCAAGTATACTTCTCCCTCTTCTGCCAGTTTTCCTTTGGCTCGCTAAGTGTTCTTTAAGAATAACAATGGATATTTACTGCACAAGAAATATTCTGAGATATTGCTTTTGCAGAGGCTGCCAAACCCCATTACTTTCTGTATTCTAGATTCTGACTGTTAAGAAAAAAATTATTTTCAATAGAAAGTGAAATTCATTAGAATAAGAAAATTTTCTATTAAGAGATTGTATTAATTATTTAATTATTATAAGGCTTCCAACTATCCATTATTTCTGCTTTTCTGGTTTGGAATAGCTGTGTTAGTAATATTTCCAAGACTGCACCTTTCTTGTTGATGCAGGAAAGGAGATTTTTCTTTACTGTATATCTACATATGAGACTTGTCTGACGAATGAAGTACGTGACAGGCATCATTCACCTTGGACTATCTTACTCTTTTTGTCAAATAATCTGCTTTTGGGAATGTTTCCTAGCAATCTCCTCACCTGAACAGCTCAATATGAAATAGGAGTTTTGCCAGGATTTGACTCTGATTCCTAACAGACCGAACAGTAGCCTTTTCCTTTCCCACGAGACCATATATTTTCTGCAGCTATCTAGCTTCACTCTAGCTAGGCTGATAACACAAAGTTGTCTGCATTGTGCTATCAATTCAGAGTTTAGTGTTGAGGGCCCATGAGAGAAAGCTATGTGAAATACAGCTTTTTTGACCATTCTTAAGATTTCTAGCTTTTCATCTAGGCAAACTCACTATTTCACACACTATTGTATGAAATAGTGCATACAGTAATGATGCAATACTGTAAGTAGTTGTATGCAGTGTATAATTCATATATTTCCCTTGTGAAAATTGTTTTTGTCCAGCCAGAACTATGCATGTCTTGAGTAATTTAGAAGCAGAATGTTTAAGAGTGGATGTGATAGTCTCTTCACTGTAACTGAGAAAAGGCTATTGCAAGTATGAGTTTAGGCCTTCACGGTGCTAATATTTGCCTTTCTGATAAACTACTAGAACATGCAGTTTTGTTATCATTATCAGAGATTTTCTTCAGATCTTTCAGGACAAAGTTCTTTTTTTAACACTATTCTTGAGCTTTCAAGTGGTTTGACATGTTCTATGTAAAACCAGTACAATCTTCTGAAGGTGCCAAATGAGTGATATTAATGCGCTCTCTTTTTTAGCTATAAATGACTTTCTATAGAAAAGAATTGCACTTAACTGCAATCCCAGGTTGCTAATGTTTGAAACTAAAGGTTATCAAGTTGTCATTACAGCTGTTTGCTGTTTACTTCTAGTCTCCTGCTACTCTGGTACAGGGGAACTCTAGCTTGAACATTCCTCATCTGCCCAAACGTATGTATCTTGTTCAGACACGATATTTTCCTTTAAATTGGATTATGTAATAAGAATTCATGGCTGAGTGTTAAGAGAACTTGATTCTGTTTATGCTGTGATATGTATAAAGAAGAAAAACCTCCTCCCTGCCAGTGGTTTGGCGGGATAGCAGAGAGAGTCTTTCTTAGCCTACGATCAGGATAAGTAAATAGTTTCCATTTGTACGTGTAAATACAGATGTTATCTTGGAAGACCTGAAAGACATTGACAGGAGACACAGGATGGAATGACGTTTTTCTTTTGCCTGAGCCATGTGGAAAAACTTGTGTTGCTGCTCTGCTGTTGCTGCTCTGCTACACAAATAAGTCCTATCTCAAAACCTGAGTGGCTTAGAAGCACAGAAGTAACTCAAAACAACTTGTCAGTGACACCCAAACTGTCATATTTGTAAATAAATGTAATTCACACATCTCAAAATAACAGAAAATCAATTCTTTTCAGTGGTGGACGACTGCCTCAAAACTACTTTTAAAAGATACTGAGTATTAATTTAAAGGGATGCTGTCCCATTAAACAGCTTGGCCCCCTCTCCCTGTTGTATGTGCAAATTCAGAATCATTGGAATGGAGTTAACTATACCAGTGCAAGTAAAATAACAGTTGTACTGTATCATTATGTAAATCTTAAGCTGAATAGATTTTAAATTCCCATTAGTTGGGAAGTGGAGTAATTTTGTAACTTCAGTGAGGTTACTCTGAATTTATGCTAACATAGTAAGGAGGCCCTTGGTCTCTTATCTTCCCTGAAGTGTGCTGTGCAGCATTTTGGTGTTGCTCAGGAATTAACAGAAATGTCAATCATGCTTTAGAAGAGCCTAAAAATACTTTCTAGTCAAATAGATTGTCACAGAAATACTGAAAATGTAAAAGGACACACAATTCTGATTTCTATACTTAGCTGCATGGCCATGCTCATACATGAGGAGTCTTGTCTTAAAAAGTGACACATCAATCGAAACAAAAAATATAATATTAGTGTAAAATTAATATAATATATTGTCCATGAGATTATAATATTAACACAGGAGCTGAGAAAATGAGGATGCAAATTGAAATTTTTTCTGTGATTAGTAAGTTTGAGTATCTTCAATGTCAGTGACACAAGCTGAACCTGTGTCCGCTTGAATGTCTATGCAGTCAACTTATAATGCACTTAAGGAGAACATAAATGTATATTATGAGGGCAAGGGTAAATGGCTTTAAACTGTCAGAGGATAGATTTAAATAAGACATTAGAAAGAAATTCTTTACTATGAGGGGGATGAGGCCCTGGCACAGATTGCCTGGAGAAGCTGTGGCTGCTCCATCCCTAGCAGTATTTAAGGATGGGGTTTTGAGCAGCTTGATCTAGTGGAAGGTGTCCCTGCCCATGGCAGGGGGTTTGGAACTGGATGAGCTTTAAGGTCCATTCTAATCCAAACCATTCTATGATTCTGTGATTATCTCTCACTGTGGAAAACTTGAGATTTCTTGTGTGCTTCTGCTGTCACCAACAGTGAGCCATTTCATTGCCTTACTTTCTACTGAAGTATAATATTCTGTCATGAAATTATATAAATGATTTCTTGGGTACACTGTTTAAAATATAAATTAATGGTTAAAATAGCCACTTTGTTTGCAAAATTTCTGTTAGAAAAAGGATTTACTATTTCTGGCTCTCATTCTGTAGATACAATAGTGGATGCCTTCCTAATAATCTTTACATAATTGGATGTGAACTGATGTCTTTAAAATTGCTTCAGTTGTTTCACAGATTGTTTCACTGCTCTATCCCTGTCCATCAGTTCCGTAGCCCCATCATAGAAGGCCACCAAACTGGTCAGGTATGATTTCCCCTTAGTGAAGCCATGCTGGCTGTCACCAACCACCTTGTTGTTTCTCATGTGCATCAGCATGCCTGCCAGGAGAATCTGCTCCAAGATTTTGCCAGGCACAGAGGGACCTTGACACACGCTTGAGAGGTGGGCTGATGCCAACCTCATGAATTTCAACCAAGCCAAGTGCAAGGTCCTGCGCCTGGGTCAGGGCAATCCCAGGCATAGCCACAGGTTGGGCAGAGAAGAGATTCAGAGCAGCCCTTTGGAGAAGGATTTGGGGGTGTTGGTTGATGAGAAACTTAACATGAGCCAGCCTCACTGTGTGCTCTTGCAGCCCAGAAAGCCAGCCGTATCCTGGGCTGCATCAAAAGGAGCGTGACCAGCAGGTCAAAGGAGGTGATCCTGCCCCTCTGCTCTCGTGAGACCTCACTTGGAGTAT
>JANRGW010031537.1:10668-37663 GCA_024733675.1 Psilopsiagon aymara | reverse complement strand
GTGCGCGGAGCGGGCGCGCCTCTCCCGCCGCGGCCGCGGCGGCTTCGTGGTCCCCTGCGCCGAGGCAAAGCACCGCGTGGAGCGGCGGCCGAAATGAGGCATCCCCAGGGCGGCGGCGGCGGTGGCTGGGGAGGAGGAACGGGCAGGAAGGGAGAGGGGTTCGGATCTCGGTGAGACCCGCGCTGCCCCTCCCGGGGCCGCGCAGCTCCGACGCTGCTGCCCGGGAGCCGACCCAGCGGCTGGCTCCGCTTCTGCAGCCCCTCCTTGGGCACCCCAGGCTCCTCCAGGTGCTAGAACCGCTGCCTGTGACAAGGGGCAACTTTATTTAACGGAATTTCGCTTCCTTTACCGTGTCAACCGAGCGTGTTAACTTTGGGTGCAGTTTTTTCTTATTCCCCTCGAGCTGCTGTTTGGTTTGTCTTTTCTAAATATATCATGTTTGATGGTATGACTGATGGTTCATCTGAGGAAGCAGGGGTTGTCTTGCAGTGCCTCCATCTCTCTTGTCACATTGCCTTTCCTTTGCATGCATGTTCGTGGCATCATATGGTAGTTTGTGAAGGGTAAGATGCGATAATCCATACTTGCACTATGGAATATTATAGATTGGAAATTACGCAACAGTCGGTTTGAGAAAGTTTGTAATGACAAGTTTTCATGTGTCTGTGCAGTGTTAGGTTCTGTTTATTTATTTATTTACTATTTTTATTATAAATGTGTCAAATAACGGTAAATGGAAACAGCTTAAACTTGGAGATGTACAAGTACCTGACATGATTCAGAAAACCCTCCCTTCTATTTCAGGTTAAATCCGCTGTTGTTCTTGAGAGCCCTCGGTTGTGCTGCTTGTCAGAACTGACCACATGTGTTTAGATCTTTGTCTCCAGATCTTGTCAGGTGTGGCCCTGCTGAAGGGCAGCACCTCCTGAGAGCCCTCCTCAGGCAGAATCACAGCTGAGAGACCCCTGAGAGCAGTACCACAGAAACTATGTAAGCTGGTTTTGCACTCCTGGAGTAAACATGATGAAAACAGAGTCTTCAGGGGAAAGATCGACCCTCCGAAGTGCCTCTCCTCATAGGAACGCTTACAGAACTGAGTTCCAGGCGCTGAAAAGCACCTTTGACAAACCGAAATCAGATGGAGAACAGAAAGCGAAAGAGGAAGGAGAGGCCTCACAGAGCAGGGGAAGGAAATATGGCTCAAATGTCAATAGGATTAAGAACTTATTTATGCAGATGGGCATGGAGCCCACTGAAAGTGCTGGGGTTACCCCTAAAACCAGAGGAAAGGGTGGCCCTCCATCACCTCAAAGGCGAATTAGGCCCAAAGAATTTGTAGAAAAAGCTGATGGTTCAATTGTAAAGTTGGAATCGTCCGTCTCAGAAAGGATCAGTAGGTTTGATACGATCCACGATGGTCCTTCCTATTCCAAGTTTACTGAAACTCGGAAGATGTTTGAGCGAAATGCTCATGAAACTGGACATTCCAATCGCTACTCCCCAAAGAAAGATAAAGTTGTTTCCAATGAGCTTCCGGATGAGTGGTGCAGTGCCAAGTCTCACAGGGGGAGCACCGATTCACTGGACAGCCTTAGCCCAAGGACAGAGACTGTGTCTCCAACCGTGAGTCAGCTCAGTGCAGTTTTTGAGAACACTGACTCACACAATGTGATCGTTGTAGAGAAGTCGGAGAACAACGAAGAGTACTCTGTAACTGGTCACTATCCGCTCAACCTCTCCTCCACTGTCGCAAATATCTCCTCCCCAGTTGCAAACCTTGAGGGCTTCAGTCCTTTGAAAGATGCCAGCACGTGGTCTTCCCCAGCCAAACAGGGTGCAGGAGGGATGTCTGCTGAGAGCTCTCAGCAGAATAGTGTGTCTTCAGCACTGAGACAGAAGACTTCCACAGGCATTTCAGCAGGTTCAAAAACAAGTGAAGAGATAAAGAAGGGTACAGAGGCAAGTGCTGATGCTGTTCAGAGCTCAGGAGAGAGTCAACAGGAACTGGTCAACGTGCTTGACAGTGAAAGATCTACAGACAGCTGTGCTAGGAGCAAGTCAAAAACAGAGACAGAAGTTTTGTTGCAACAAAAGGAACAGTTGGAACACTCAGAGGGTGTCTTGGATAGATCCGAAGCTTCAGAACTACCAAGAAATGTAGCTTCAGGTGGTGATTTTGCCACAGATGCAGTTTCAGATGCTGCTGAGTCCCATTATGATGAGGCAAGTGAAAAAGAAGTGCATGAAGATGTGAATAGTTTTCAGAGTTCCCACGTATACATGCACTCTGACTACAGTGTATACCGGGTACGATCGAGATATAACTCTGACTGGGGAGAAACAGGTACAGAACAGGATGACCAGGATGACAGTGATGAAAATAACTGTTATGAACCTGATATGGAATATTCTGAAATTAATGGATTGCCAGATGAAGATGAAATCCCAGCCAACAGGAAGATACAGTTTAGCCGTGCTCCAATTAAGGTAAAGTTTCCTTTCTTTTTCTGCAGTTGGGTTCATTTTTGAATGCCACTTTATTTGAAGTACATCTTTACAGCTGATCTTGGCTCTGAAAAGATTGCAGAGGATCTTTTGGTACGCATTGTTGTTACAGTCAGCGAGCATAATCTTAAGTAAGGAAGCTGAGCTCTGTTGAGCTTGTGTCGTTTCCTAGACTGCTTGATGGGTGACTAAGCCAGCAGAAATTGAGAATGACGGATGGGTTTGTGAAGTTGGACAATTTTAACATGCATGTTTTGACTTATGACTGAACTGTAATCACATGGTGGAATGTGGAAATGGGTGTCTGGTGGCCTTTGTACTGTTTGGTTTTTACATTTGAAATAATAGCTTCTGTAGATCACATGGCTTTTCTTCAGCTCTCATCAGATGTTCTTTAAAGTCCTTGCATTTAGACACTGTCGTGAAATACTGTGTGATCCTGCCTTACTAGTAAAGGGCTGTTAATATTCTGTGTCTGAATTAGTATCATCTTTTATAGTAGCATTGTCACCTTTTTAAAACTTTAAAAACATTAATATAAGTATATTTAACATATCTCAGTGCTACAGAAAGACAGAAGCCAGTTGATTGAAATACCCAATGAAGGTTGAGGTTTCTTATTGAGATTTTGCTGGTTTGGGTTCAAGTACATTCAAATTGCATCCAAGAATGTTTTTTCAGGTAATTTCAGTTCAGGAAGGAATAGCTAGTCGTGTTTTCTTGTAGCAGCTTTTCATTGCTGAGTTTCAGGGTTAAGTATGAAAGTGTTTTACTTCCAAGCTGGTTTCAGTGCATGTGGTCTCAAATGGACAATTGAAAAAGATAGATAGTAATTTTTCCAGAAATGGCTCTTGAAACAGCTGTATGTGATGGAGTACTTGAAATCTAAACATTTTGAAATTAAAAATATGTAACTGAAATTAACTTTATTTTCATTGTGGGAGTTTGGCAACTTGAAGTAATGTGGTTTATGAAATGTGCATTTACACCACCTGTGGTTTAAGTTAGGGAAAGATGTCTATTTCTATTAGGAAATTCTCATCTCAATGAAGCAACCAGGTTTTCACATCTGTTTATTGAGGGCTGGAGGGAGGGGAATAGCCTTGTTTTCTTCATGCTTTGAAAAGACCATTTTTTACACTGAAACAAAACATTCCAAGCTAAGAAAATGGGTTTCTTAAATTTTGTTTTGTTAGTATTTTATTCAGGCTTGCGTCATGCAATAAAAATTCTGTGTTTGTGTTCCCTCTAGATTGTTCCCATAGTGGGGGAAACTAGCTGGTATTCTCTGGGTTTGGCTTGAGTAGTTTTTGAGATGAAGTAGAGAAAACTTTCATTACAAAGGATTACAGAAGCTTGTGTCCCCCTTCTCTGCCCTCTCCTTCAGGCTATGCTAACAGACAGATGATGTTCTCTCTTCTGAAAGATCTACCAATTATGTGCAGAGGTTTGTTGTATCATCTTTATTGTGGTTCCAACAGATAAGAATCCAGAAAGTGACTCTACTGATTTTATTCTCGAGATGGTTGGATTTTTCTGCTGTTTCTATTTTGAAAGAGTTAACAGTGACATCCTTACTTCAGTATATTGCTGTCATCTGTCTGAATCATGCTGTCATGCCCAGTGCTATAATAGTATTCTCTCAATTATTTAGTTACACAATTTTTCTTTTCTTCTCAAGTTTTTCATGCTACGTTCAGTTCAGATTATGTATTATCAACTAATAATAACAGTCCATCAGGAAAATGCTCTGGAAGTCATTTGCGTAAATAGTAAAAGAGTACATTCGTCATGGTTTTAAGCATAAAGCACTCTTAACAAGCTTAACCAAAGTAAAAGAATCGTTGCTTTAATTACTTTAGCATCTTTATTGTACATAGGAAGAAAACAGAATAAAAGCCACATTGTGATAGAACAGTGTAGGAGGGGTTGGGAGGCTTGGGAGATCCCCTGCTTTTGTCCCCAGTGTATGCAATCTGCTAGGTATGTGGGGAAACAGAAGTGAGACCATGTGGAAGGAAGGCTTGCACTGGGAGGAAGAAGTGCAGCCAAAGGTGTGGAAAGTGAAATACTGCTTCTGGAGCCTTCCTCCCTTTTCTCCACAGCGCTCTTGTCGTTCCCTCAGCAGTGCCAAGCAGTGTAGGTCTGGCAGACCGCCAGTGGCATCAGGTCACTGCCCGGCAGTGCTGCTGTGGCCAGGGACCCGGGAGGAGAATCTCCCGGTGGGTCCACGGCAGCTTGGAAGTCTGTCTGCTCCTGTGTTGCCTCTGGGACAGCACTGCCAGTTTGGCACCCTGCTGGGAGGTCATCAACCAGCTCTGGCAAGCGGTTTGTGTCTGGCAGGTTGGTATCAGTGAGCAGTGCAGGGGGCAAGGGAGACGTGTGTTTTGTCCCCTCGGGCAGTCCTAGCGGGTGAACTTACCCAGTCACTCCCTCTACCCATCTCTTACATAAGGATGATGTTTGCTAGGTGAATAGGCTGCAACTATTTCAACATTTTTCTGTTCTAGGCAATTTTGTGTGTTAGTGGGCAAAAAGTGGTTTCATTAATACATTCCCAACGTCATCTCATGCGTACTGTGACAAGGAGAGAGGAGAATACAGAGCAATGTAGGAGTATTTTCTGTGCCGTTGAAAAGTGATTTGTCTTTGTTAAAATGAAGCAGTTTGTACTTAACGACTCTGCTAGATAGTGGTGCAGAAAGTCCAACCCAAACTCTAGATGTTTAGTGCTGATTTCACGGTATCATGCATCTATTCTCTTCCCACAGATGAGCTCTGAGATAATGAACAAAACTGTTGTTTGAATGGGTAACCTGTGAGATGAGTGGGTAGTTACTGCCACAGAGTTGTTACTTGAAGGTCTTAACAGGTTTCACTAAACACCTTTGAGCTATTTTTTCAGGGGATTTTTCAGGTGGACGTGTAGCGAATAAACAAGAAGAGTACTGAGACCGAAGAGCAAAGAGGTTGCAGTTGCCACCAAGGGTAATCCTTTCTGTTCTCTTTAGGGGAAGTACTGTGGACTGTCAGAAGTAATAAAGTATAGGCAAAAAGATGATAAATGAAATTTTATTCATCAAACTGATAAAGATTGAATTCTGCTCATCTCCCAAGCAGGAAAAAGACCCAGTTATTGAGAAACTTACTATAGGGAGAAAAGCTTAAATCAACAAATGCTGGAAATTCTGTTCTGTTCCAGTCTGTAATTTCACTATCACAGATCCCATGCTCCATGGGTCATTTACTCTGTTCTAGGATTATGGGCTCTGTTTGCTGATCGCATCTCTGTTGAAAGTCCCTTTAGCGGTAGGTGGCTGCTCAGGGGCCACTGCAGGCTTGGAGAGTTTCGAGGTATTTGGAGTGTGGCATCGCTGATGTGAGCAGTTGTGCATGTTTGGGAAGATTAAGTCAGCTTGGCATTATTCAATAAAACATAGCCTGAAAGGGCCCAGGAGTTGGTGCTGTTAGTGACAGTGGGCGAGAGTGCGTTGCTAAACAAGGCATGTGCACATTGATAGACCAGTTGATATGAGGGTTGTATAGAAGCCTTCATCAGCACCAGCCTGTTACAGTGCTTCTGCTCAGGGGTAGAACTGAAACTTTCCAAGGCAAGTGGGAGAGGTGAAAGATTTAAGTAAATGTGATGAGGAAAAAAATTACCCTACTTTTGCCAGGGATTCTTTTCTACAAAGAAGAAAAGCACGCAAAAAAATGCAGAAACTCTGTTGGCTTTTTGGCTTTTTGTTGAGTTTTGCGGGGTTTCCCAAAGGTTGGGTTCTGTGCTGCTTCCTAAACATTGCGGGCTAATTGGACAAGGTTTGCTAGTGGTTCAGAATTCATTCATTCATGCCTTTTTTCACTCTAGCAAATGGAAATTTATTGATTGTTCAAATCATAGTTCTTTTTGAGCTCTGCTTCCTCTATCCTGGGTAGATTTGGGATGGAAGAATAATGTCCACCTCTTCTCTCTCTAAATCCAGAATGTCTGGTGTCTTGAGAGCTGGTGGCTGTGCCTGTGCTTAGTGCCCTATTCCTGGCACCTGGTGCACATGTTAAGCCATTTAAAGCTGTTAGCAGCAGTTTTGTCTCCTGCTGAGCCTCCTTTTGTGACCTTCTGCTCTGCTGACTTGGCTGTACCTGGTTCAGGGGTTGGGAAGTATGAGATAGACTGTATGACAGACAGCAGGTGACTTGTGGTGCAGTGAGGGGTTTTACCCCAAGCTGCTGCTGCAGTTTTCAGGGTTCCATAAAGCTTCCTTAAGGTGCAGTGCCCGTGAAGGGACCTCTCTGGAGGCCTCTCTGAGTTTTGAGGTAGGTGGGAGAGAGGGTAACGGGAGTAGTGGGGATAGAGCAAATGGCTCTTCCATGCTTCAGCCAACTCGGTACAAAGAGGTTATAATCACCAGTGCCTGTGCCTCACATGTTCTCTTTTGTCACGTAGGATGACTGAATCTTACACGCTATGACGCCTCGGTTTTCCTGATTGTATTTTGTTCAAATGGTCCTCAGGAATTGGAATTTGTGCTTCTCTCTCTCTTTAATAAAGAGAGCCTTTGAAGAGGTTGTACAAGGAGTGGTGTGTTTGTAGTTCAGTGTAAAATAGGAATAGCATTTGTATTTAATGGTTATTTTGAAATATGTTATGAACTGCATGGTGATTATTTTAAATAAAAAAAAATCAGTTCAAGGAGCAAGTCTTTATTTCAGCTATTCCTCATTTCTCTCATGAAAATGTATTCAGGAATGTAAAGAGTGGCAAAAAAAGGATCTGAAACAATCTTGATACTGTAATTACTTTGGGAGTTTCCCCTCTAAAATATTATTATTCTTTGTCAGCTAAGTATCAAAATAATGTAAGCTGGAAACATTTTCAAGTTTTAGTGCTGCAAAAGAAAGTATTTCTTTGCCTGGTTCAATATTTAGTATGGTATTTACCTGTTGTTAGAATGTTGGCGAACTATTTTGCATCGTAGAAGTCATAAGTGAAGGTTACCCATCTGCAAGTACTGTACAGTCCCTGGCTCCAAACTTGCCACCACTTCTAATTGTGTTACTTAAGTGAATATAGAGTTGGATTTAGATGAGCTCCGGATCTCCCTTTCAACCTCAGTGGCCCATGAATCTGTAAATAAAGTAGTCCCAGAGGGTGTTAGGACACTTGCCGAAGACAGATACAAAAAGATCCTGAGGATCTAAAGTGATTGCAGAATATGAGAAATTTATCCACTTTTGTATGGTCAGTTAAGAAACCTTACAGATAAAGAAAGATGTGTAGCTTCCTTCTGAAGTATTTGCCCTTACTTAAGTGTCTGAGCTTTGTTTACAACGTTAGGAGTGGATGGTAGTTTTGGCTAAAGCATCAAGGCATCAAGTAGGCTTAGGCTTTGTCTTCTGTAGTGTTGAATAAATTACTAAACCTTTGTGCTGATATTTGCATTCTGAAAAATGGGCAGCAAATTGGTAATTAATTCCATTAATCTTGACTTGTGAAGCAGTTTGACATACTGAGCTATTGCTTGGCTAGCTTGAAATGTGTGTACTCTGCTACATAAAATGTCCTTATACTTTTTTTGGGTATTGTGACATTTAGGAAATTCTGCAGACTTAAGCAGTAATAAAATGTGTTGTACTGCAAGGATTGTGATGCTAACTTTGATTATTTGTCAAAATTAACAATGTGAAACCAGATTCTTTGTTCTGGTGGCAGGATATAAAGAGCGTTTCTGGAACCTGGTCTTTTATTTCAGTTACATTTATAGCATCCTAGAGTAAACTAGACTCGAAAAGACCTTTAAGATTGTCAAGTCCAACCGTTCCCCCAGGGCTGACAACTCTACCACTAAACCATGTTCGTAGTGAAATACCTTCTTATGAAAGGCAGCACATTTTATATATATTCATCAGGGAGAGAAATAAGAAGTAAATATTAAAGAATGAAAAGCTGGATGCCCTCAAAGTAGAACAAGGAAGAAGGCATAAAGTGTTCTAGAACAAGTTGCTATTTTCATTATTAAAAGGTCAGTGTGTTCTACATGGTTATATTGTACATGAAGTGTATTACTGGGTTGGAATTGCGTACCTTCACTGGATGAGTCTTTCATACGCTGTAATTTCAGGTGCTAAAGTTTTCTTGTATTAAGTGTATGTGGAATTATTGGAATATGGTAGTTGGAATAAAGTTATTTGCCTGACGCAGTATGCTGTGGAGACTTTCGTAGGTCATTATTTCACTACTAATTCTAGGGACCAGTTTTCCCTGAATGCAATATTCACATGCTGTTACTGAGCTAAAAAGAAATAATACTGCTTTAAACTGGGTTTTATGAGCATTGAGGACATTCTGGAAGAGCCGTCTTAGAAACCGAGTTTGGATTGAATAATTGGCATCAGAGGTTTATGTGGTTTAGGTTGAACAGGGTTTCCAGTTAAGGGGTTTCAATTTCAAAAATGCAGGCTGAGAAACTGTAGAGAAATGATTTGAAAGCAGCCAAATCAAAAAGCAAACAGAGGTAACAGTGGGGTTCTTGTAACCTCTTTGATTTAGAATTAGAAAAAGTGTGTAGGATTTGCATCCCAAGAAAAAGCGGAGTACAGAAGCAGAATAATTGCAGACCTAATCAGAAGAAAAGGTGTCCAAAGAGAGTATCAGAAGGCAGCCAAGAACTCACAAGGAGTGGCAAAAGGGGCTGTACATAAAATGAAAGACTGTCATAGAGTTCAGAAGTCTTACGTGTCAATAAGGTGTTGCCAGAAGTCAAGCTGAGTTTGACCTTGTAAAGGAAAATAATCCCAAGTAGTAAAAATCCATTTATCCATTTAAAATGAAATGAGAAAGGAAGTTGGGCGTTATGCAGTCAGCATGAGGTTATGATTGGAGCTATCGTCCCCAGTTTATATTAACAGTTTGCCTTCATTTTTGTTGCAGTTGGTCTTGTTGAACATGGAACCAAGAATAAGAGCTAAATACATGTATACAGATGGAAACTCTTACAGTGAAATTCTTAAATTGAAATGAAGAGGAATCCTAGAAGTCCCTAGTGCTCAGGTTTATAAGGGCTGGGTGAAAGAAGTTGTATTTTGGAAGTCTTATAGCGAATATTTCAAAACAAACAGAAGACTATCAAAATAGAAATGGTATTCCACTGCAGAAGAGTGTGTGCAGTAGCTGGTTTTTAGTAAGTAGAAGAAAGATGGTTCTGGCAGCTTGAAAATCATTAATCTCTATTTTTATATAGTGAAGCCATAAAACAAAACTTTGAGAAGAATCCAAGGCAGGCGGGCAAATGGAAAAGTGGAGTACATGTAAATGGATTTGTGAGAGGTAGCATATGTCAGGCTGAATTAGTGTCTGCCTTTAGTAAGATAGAAGACCTTGTTAAAAATTTCAGTAGTTCTGCTTCAGAAAGTTGGCGCACACTAATGACACTGGCTTCTGACAGAAAGTGGGGAAGCCTTATCATTGCTTGGGATTACAATAAATACGGGTGACTGGGAGGACTTCAGTATTGGGGATGGATTTATGAGCTAAGGAGTTTCACGGTAAACTAGTGACTCATTTGTAGGGAACGGCAGGTAAGGAGAAAGCTGTTCACATCAAATGACAGCAGTAACCCGTGGTGTGATGCAGCTGTGAGGAAGCAAAATATTGTGGTAGCGGTAGGAAATTGTGAGTGTCATTGTATAATTTGCTAAGGAGCCTTCATCTGGAGCATGTCTGGTGGATTCTGCTAGAGGTGAGCGAGTTTGTAGGAAAAGCTGTAGCAGCTTGCTGCTCTTACTTGTCTTTTTCTTGGTTAATTCTATCGTAAAACAGGGAGCTAAAGAGATGTATCTTGCTCACTGAAAGCCTGAAAAAGAGCACAGTTGCGTCTTTGCTGTATTCATAAAGAAAAAGTCCCTGAAGGCAAAGGGGCAGCTTTCCACTTTTAAAGTGAAATTGAGCATTTTCCGACTAAGATGAAATAATTGTAATAGCAGGGACTCTTTTCTTGTGTTCCTGATAGACTACTGTATTGTCTAACACACTGTTAATTTTGTTAAGGGTTAGAATATCCTTCAGCACCGTTGAACTCACAGGCCACAAATAATCTATTGAAAAAAGTACCTGACATTCCCGTAGTTAAATGGTACAAAAGGATAGCTGTTACTCTGTGATGTTCTTTTTTGTGTAGAAAGAATTCTATTGAGAGCAGAAGATAATTTTACTCGCTGGATTTGATTCAAGAGACCTGTCTGATCGTTCAGATACTTCCATATGATAATGTCAGTGGAAGATGTGAATGTAGAATTTATCTCCAGAGCCTGTTGTGATACTACACATATAGCTACACTGTTTAGTCTGCACACCTGTAACTTTTTATGTTCCTCTCTGCAGTTTCCATCTGTCTGCCTTAGTATTCAGTGTGTAATCTCAAGGGCATAAGATGCTGGTTCACATTGAAAAGATACCTTTTAATATTCAGACTATGCTGCATGTAGACCTTAGGGCCTTTTATTTGAGAAATACCTATATTTCAGATTTACTCTTTATATGATTTGTTTAAAACATCAAACTATAGAGGCTTTTCAAAGTCATTCTATCAGATACCTAATTCATATAGGTCATGGCCTTTCTGATAAAAAGCATCCCAAGGTTTTATTCAGGCTTGCATTCATTTTTAAGATAGGATCTGACGTACTTAGATTCTGTAGATATGTATATTCTGATGTATTTACGTATTTTCCTGTTAGCTGTGCCTTCTTGGGAGTCCAAAGTGTTTGGTAATGTTGACTTAGGTGATTGTCCAGCAGATTTTACTGTTCATGAGCTGCTTAAATAGAATACTCAAAATACTTTAGTAATGTATTTTTTCACAAGGGCAAACCAGAGAGAACTCATGAATCTGGAGATTTAGAGCACTGTTGAAAAAGCTTTTAAGCTAGGAGTGTGGCAAAGTTCACTAATGCACATGAGTGTTTCAGTATGGTGTTTGGGAGCATGAGACTACCAGGCCACATAGCTCTTTATTTGTCCTTGCTCAGCCTTTTTCTCTGAAGCAGTTGCTCAGTTTTGCCTCCCCTCTATTAATCTGGTAGGTTGACTAAAACCTGACACCTCAGTTGTTTTGCACATTTCTTTCTTTTATTTAGTTTAAGATGTGAGGAGGGAAATACCATTAAATAGAGGTTTGGGTTTTTTTCTTTTTCCCCTTCTGTCTTCATGGTCAGTAAATCAGTTTCCAATCTTAACAGCTGTAGGTCCAAAATAACTGCTGTAGGTCCAAAATAACTGCTAAGACTTAACTGTGGTTTACTTACAAGTGCATGACACAGTCATTACCAGTAATGCTTGACTAGTGAAAAGGGGAAGTTATGCTTGATGGATGTCATAACCTTCTACAGCGGAATGACTGGCTTCATAGATGGGGAGACCAATGGATATTGTCCACATTCACTTCAGTAAGACTTTGGACATAACTTCCTTAAGAAAAGCTGATGAAGCAGGGGCTGGATGAGCGGACGATGAGGTGGATTGAAAACTGGCTGAGCAGAGAAGTGTGCAGACAGGAACCTCATGAAGTTCAGCAGGGAGAAGTACAATGTCCTGCACCTGGAGAGAGAAAGCATCAGTATATGCTGGGCACCATCCAGCTGGAAAGCAGCTTTGCAGAAGAGTATCTGGGGTCCTGGAGAGCACCTAATTGAATGTGAGCCATCGTGTGCCCCTGTGGCAAGGAAGGCTAATGGTATCCTGGGCTGTGTTAGGAGGAGTGTTGCCAGCAGGTCTACTCTCTACTCAGAACTGGTGAGGCACACCTGGAGTGCTGGGTCCTGCTCTGGGCTCCCCACTACAAGAGACTGGAGAGGGTCTAAAGAAGGCCCATGAAGGTGATTATGGGTCTGGAGCATCTCTCCCAGGAGGAAAGGCTAAGAGCTGGGACTGTTTAGCCTAGAGAAGAGAAGGCTCAGGGGCATCTTATTGATACCTGAAAGAAGGGTGCAAAGAGGACAGAGCCAGGTCTTTTCAGTGTTGCTTAGTGACAGAACCTTTTCCCTGTGTGGGTGACTGAGAACTGGCACAGGTTGCCCAGAGAGGTTTTAGAGACTCCATCCTTAGAGATACAGAAAAGCCATCTGGACATGGTCCTCAGCAACCAGTTCTAGGTGGCCGTGCTTGAGCGTGACGGATTGGACCAGATGATCTCCAGAGGTCTCTTCCAGTCTCAGCTGTGCTGTGATTTTGTGGCTTCACTTAAATCAGAAAAAAAATATCTTCCTGCTTTTCCTGAACTTCAGTAAAGGAAGCAGCTAAATTGCATCCAAGAGGAGCTATTTTGATTTTATTGTTTGCAAAATATACTAAGTGACCTCTCATTAATGAAATTGTAAGCATGCATGGATTTGCCAATCCAGAGGTTAAAATATGAGTATTTCAAAAAGAGCTTGTTGAATGCAGCTTAGATAGAGGCCAAATACTCAAAAGCTCTGGTCATACTGGTAGTAATTCCACACTGTGCTGTACACCTTCAGTGCAATCTTAAAATGACTTATTTCATACAACGTACCAAGCTACTAACATTGTCTAGTTTATCTATGAAATCCTTCTGATAATGATGTGGCTGATTTTGTGAAGGTCAAAAACTCCCAGAAGAGAGGCCAGTGTGTATGGCTGAAGATGACCAACAATGATTAATACAACATGAAAGAGATTAGCAGGAAGTTTTTTGAGTAGCATTTTGAATAAAAGGGATTAAAACTGAGTGAGTTGTACAAAGTAAATTGTTCTTCACTCTTCTGCCATGAAAGTAGATATGTTAAAGCAAGCCTCTTGTTGCCCGTATGTGATGAATGATGTTTTATTTTCCTCAACCAGAGGGTCACTTGTGCCTCTAAGCCTTGGAGAACCCCTGTAGTTAATCCATGCCATTAATAACTGCAGGTTTCTGAGCCCAGGAAAGCTGGATTTAGCTTCCAGCAGCACAGTGAGGAGAACGATGGGGGCTCGGCCAGTGTGGTAGTGGATCGGTGAGCATATCCTACTCCAGCCAGGAGCCTCAGCAGCACCCTGCCCTGACAGGGTCCTGCCCAGCTTTCATAACGCAATGCAGCTGGTACATGGTAGCTCTGAACTTACAGCATTTCGGGCTGAAAGATGCCATAGGGCAGGTTTGTGGCCTTTTATTAAAAGCTAACCGCCTACCACTGCATTGGTAGTCCTGTAGTATAGTGTTATCTGAAATAAGCCATTGAACTGTTTCTTCAGCATTTTTTCTCAATTGACTTCCTGATGATATCTCAGCACTGTAGTCTGCCTTGTAGATTTATTTTTTTTTTTAATGTAGTGTCTGATGGTCTTCTTTGTGTTTTTTTTCCCCCCTCTGGTATTGATTCTGGGCACTTCCCAGACTGCAGTTAGTTTTGTTGATGGCCTTGGACATAATTTCCTTTTTTTATCCTCAGTTTTCTAAGGCTACATACTTGACATTTTGCATTACATTCCAAAATAGAAAAGGAAAAAAAGCAGCTTCTTTCTTAATTGTCAGTTTATGGATTTTTGTCATTGTTTTACACAGAGCATATTCCTCACTCAAAAGACTGAAGAATGTACTGTGGTGCTTTTTTACCACTGAGTTTATTTCGTTGTAGCATTATATGTGGGGTTCATTTATTGTATTTTATTATTTTTAACAAGTAAATAGTGTGTGAAATATGTAGTATCATATCCATAGAGGCTCTGTAAATGCTGTTAATTGTCTGGCTGTTCTTGTGCTTTCCATAGATCTTTCTATCTCATCTCACTTTGTGCTTTTGATAACTTGCTGCTTTGTTGTGTGAGACAACAAAATCTAGATGTGCCAAATGTTTCATCACAGTTTTCCTTAAAGCTGTGGCTGTCATCTAAGAGGAGAGGAAGCATATTCTCTGGGCTGTGTGGTATGGCGTATCTACTTCACCTGTCCACCCTTTAGGCAGATATGCTCTCACCCCTTCTTAATGGATACACTTGTACACCTAGAAAACTGTGAGCTAAAAGAACAAACTTACTTGTTTATGCAGATACTTGACTAATAAATTACTGTAGCAGTAATTCGTCAGAAGACTGAAATAGATATTTTTGTCTTAAAAACTTTATAGTTTATTCTCATATAATAAACATAATGCTCCCAAGGGAGCTGGGCTTGCTTTAGCTACAGGGATTTTTGCAGTGCAAGGAGAACCTGCTGGGGGGGTGTAGCAACAATGTCTGTTAAGGGTAAGCATGGTGTGACTTCTCTCCCGTATAAGGTATTTTTTGTTCTCTTTTAAACAAGAGTGGTACTATAATCATGAAATGCTAGATCAAATTCTTTGTCTTTTATTAGCACTGGAATTCCAAGGTACAACATCATTTGGTGACTTGCTGAATAATAGTTGTCTTTTAATGACTGGCTTGGATTACTTTAAAAGTGAAGGTTAAAATTTTACCTTTTGTCCCACTCTGAAAAAAACACCAGCAGCAGAAGAAAAGGAGGACTGTCCCTCATCCCCTTTTCAGACCTCAAGTTTGATTAAGTGTCGTAAGTGACAAAAATGTAATTGTAGAAGAAATTGCATTTAAAATATCTTACTTTGAATGAGCTGCTTCTGCTAATATCTGTATCCCTGTATTTGGTGCAGACTTCAGTGATACCATCAGAAATAAGATATTTTGGGACTTCCTGACATTCTGGAGCAGTAAATTAGCTTCGTAGTGCTGATAGCAGGTTTCCAGGAGTTAGGCTGAGGGTTGTGACTCAGTTCACTGAGTTTGCGTGCAAGGATTCCTAACAGCACATGATGTGGTATTAAACCAAACTATATTGTACTACACGTAGTATGCAAACTATACTGTGCCAAATTGGCAGATGGCATTGCTGGAAACCCATTATTACAACACCACTGAGTCATGTGTCATCTTCTGCACCATTTGGTTAGCAGGTAGGGAATAGAAAGTAAGGTATCAGCATGCACTGGTAACAGTGCAACTGGACAGACATGGTGATGGTAATGACCCAAAGGAATGAAATGCACAGACCCTGAGGTTTTTTTTGGCTTTTACACCACATTTGGCAGTGCAGAGTGGGCATCAGGAGAGCTGCAAAACTGACAGGTCTTTTCTCATGGGTGTGTGGCAGCAAGCAAACTCAGGAAAAAAAAGGAAGCAAGCATGAATGGGAAAGTTTGGCACATACACAACTTGAGAGTGGTGTAATACAGCAAATAAGGTGGCATTTAATGTTAAAAAGTTTGTCAAACTGAGATGACTTAGGGGAGTTTTTCTTAAAGACAGAAGCATAATTACGACCATTAAAGCTGAAGGGAAATCTCTTCATGTATTGCCAGTACACGTGCCACCTCTGTTAAAAACTAGCAGTGAGATTGTAGGGTAGTTTTTAGCTGAAATCATAGCATCTATGTCATGGAATAGAGGGCTTTCAGATTTTCTTTTAGGTGATATCACAGCGATGTTGAAGTTTAGTGTGTACATGTCTTCAGAAACACTTCAGTGACTTAGCAGTATTTTGCCTGTTTTACAGTTTCATCTTCCTGGTGCACTGATTTGCACTACAAGGTCACTTGTTAACTTCACATCGTATAGCTTTGTCTACAGTCTGCTGTAAGGGATGCAACAGGTGATCAGCTAGAATGCAGTGAACCAGAGAAAAAAGACAAAGGAAGCTAGTGAAAACTATCTGTGATGAAGAAACAGAATGTGAGAGCTGTGGGGAGAGCTGTGCTCTGACTGTTTTCCTGGAGCAGCCAGCACTGGAAATGGCAGTCTGTCCTGCAGGAAGGCTGAAGCTTTTCACTGAACACACTGATACAGTCTGCTGCCTAATTGCGCAAAGTGCTGGGGGGGTGCTCCCTTCATTCAGTTACAAGACTTGTGTCAGGAAACATCTACTTCAGGTAGATATCATAACAAAACCATGAACTGATGCTTTCCTTGGAGCAGTTTCAGTATCTGGTAGCATTCAAAGAAATTGAAAGCTACTTTGATAAGAAAATAAATTACTTAAAGTTCCCAAGTTTCAGTATTTCTGATATATAACAAAAAAAAAATCCTGCTTTTTCGGGTAACAGCTTATTAACAAATGGCACCAGCGTCATGAAAGCATGTAGTGCTTTCAATTGAAAGCAGTTCTGGAGTTTAATTACTAGTCAGCGAGTCTCCTTTGTGTGATCACATCACAACTGTATAAGCTGATCACACTGATGCTCAGAAAACCTTTGCTACCACCTTTTGGGGTTTCTTGCTGATCTTGGAGTTTACGTGCATTGTCTCATGAAGGCTGGCAGCTTTGTCAGATGTGTTGCTAATCTATAATTGAATTTTACAACAGTTTTGACTTGTCCATGCAGTTAATAAAAGAGTTTTGAGAAAGGATAACTGTCTTCTGCCTAGGAAGGGGACTTAGACCTCCTTCCATCATTTTCTAGGAGTGCATATGCCTAGACATGCTGTAGGTTACGCTGTGTTCTTCCACCCTTTCTGTTGAACATGGGATTAAAAGAACCAACTCTACAGAATGAGTTTGCCAGTCCCGCCGCTGGAAGGGATACAAGAGCAAATAAGATTGTGTTGATTTAAGACTTTTCTCCTTCAGCACTGAGGGCAACTTTGGGATCTGAGATGTGCTGAAAGACCTGTTAAAATGACATATATAAGGAGCTATTAGATTTAAAAAGAGATCTTTGACTTAAAGGGAATTGAATTTTAACACCCACATAGCGGATGAGTGTTGCAACCACTTAGCCTTTTATATGAAGTGCACTACTGTCATCTCTTCCTCTCCTGGATAGGCTCTCACAAAGCCTACCCGCTCTATCTTACCAGCTTTTGTGATCAAATGCGACAGCCACCTGCCTTCAGAAGGCAGTTGTAGGCTCTGAGCCCTGAGTAAAGAGAGGCATCTGTTTGCATCTCTCATTAGGGCTGTAAGCTGGAAGAAGAACTCAGAGAGACCGCAGAACTCAATAAATTGATTCTTGACTCTAGACAAGGCCTTGCTCAATGTTTTTGCTTACTTTGTGGAGCACCACCCCTAGCACAACTTAATTTCCCTTCAGACTTTTTTGGGGTTTGAAGTGCTGAACTCTAGATTTTTAATTTGGTTGGTACGTGAGTGTCGTGTTTTGCTTTGACCAACTGGCAAGACTGTAAATACTTCCCTGGATTGCAGTCCTCAGTTTGTAATAATAGGTAGTAATTTTTTTCTCAAAGCAGACGACTCTTCTGAATGCTTTTCCCTCCTGTTTTCTTCAGCTGCAATATCAATTAAAACCTGGCTTTTTTGCCTTTTTTTATTTTTTTAGGTTGTCACTTCCATTATGCTATTTGAAAGTAGTGGCTGGGAGGTGGCAGAGACTAACATTTAACTTCGCTGCTGTAAAGCAGTTTTTACATGTAGCATTCCCCAAGGGAGGAAAAAGATAAATAAAACATCAATGAATAAAGAAGCCAGAATAATGTTAAAGCCAGGATAACCAGGATAGGCTTTCTTATTCATGTCTTGAAGCTGCCCTGCTTTTGATACACAGTCAGGGCCTTATCGAGGTACTCACTCTTGTGGCTAGAATGTCTCTTTGTCCGCACAGTGAATATAAATAAGCCCAACAGATAAGATAGTTGAATAGAGGAAGTTGGTAATGCTCACTTATGAAACTGGGATTAGTGGAAGAGAGAGGAGCAGAACTGAGATCTTCAAATTTTAGTTGAAAATAAAAGTTGTAAAATGTAGATAACTGCTTTTGGGGGAATCTTATGATACTGGTGAACAGATGTCACAATATTACAGTTTAGAAGTAAAATACTACTTGCTGTTTACTGTGTGTGCTCGCTGACCTTCAGGTAAATGAGGTACAGGTGGGATCTGGGGAAAGAGCCAGGTGCTGCAGCTACTTGTGCTGGAGTGCTCACCTCCTGCCTGTGCCGCTGTTCTGTCCTTCAACATCTGGATTTGAGGTCAACATCTTCAAAACACACCTCCTGCATTGTCATAGCTCTCAACTAACTGTGAAACCAGGTTTCAGAAGTCATAAGAAAATGGGTAATGTACTGTGGACAGAATTGTACCTCATGTGTAACTGACCCACACTGACGAGTGTGGGTTTGTTGTCAGTGATAGCTTCAGCAGAACTGAAACTGAAATTAATCTAGAGGAAGTAAAAGAAAGTGGCTTTAGCCTGTGCTTTGAGTTCCCAGTGTTTTTACAATAGTTCTGACTAGCTTCTCTGCAGCAGTTCAGTGTGACTTGATACCTGTTTGAAAATAGTATCTGTCATGGATGTAATTATATGCTTGGCCAATAGAAGTTGGAAACAAATTGCATTTCCCAGAATCTACTCCTTTCCTTTATATAATGGTATCAAGCTATGTTCAGGAAACAAAAGAGATTTAGGAGTGGGGGGACTGTGATGGAGAATAGGTGTATATATTACTGCAGGCAGCAGTATAAATTAGGCGTACCTGAATTAAAATTAAACAAGACGGGTTGGTACCAGAAGCAGTCTAGGTGTAACTCTTTCTTTGGTACTGAATGAAAGATGAATTTACTCTGCAGTGTAGTCATATGCTTTGTCTTATTTTATGTGTTACATAAAATAGGCCAACCAGGTTCTTCTTACTGAGCCTGCCAGTCCACATGCTAATTGCTGATGGATGGGTAGAGAGTTTGCTAATAATTATATATTCTTCACAACAAGAGATTGTGAACTTCCTTGGTGCTTTCACAGAATTTTTTATGGCAATTCAGTAGTTTAGAAAGCTTCCTGTTTGAAGGCAAAATGCCTTTCATGATTGAATCGAGTATCTAGCATGCAGTTCGAAGACAAAATTCCTTTTATGATTGAATTGGGTATGTAGGATCCTGCATGCAACTAAATAAATGTCTGTTCTCCATATACGAGAAGACACTGGTACAGATTTCTGGTAAGCTTGTTTTCAGGATGCAGCATTTGAAGGATGAGAGATTTTTCTCTTGCAGTTGGAGGGGATGGTTGGTTCATCTTTATGTCATTCTGTAGAGGCAGCTGTATCTTGTTTTGTATCTTCTACACATGGTGGCCTTTTTTTATTTTCCGGTGGTGGTTCAAAGCATATTAGCGCAGCAAATACAGCGACTTTTCCTATGCTAACCTACTTCTGAAAGTGCTGGGAAGCTTGATGCAGAGATACTAAGCTAAGAAAACTGTTGCATCCCATTGAGAAGCTCTCTGGGCTGCCAGTCTTTTTTAAGTATCTTACAGGATAATAAGGCCTGGGTTTTTTTTGGTGCTACTGTGTGCTGCAGACTTTGATTTGATTTTTTGTTTCTGTTTTGCTAAATTGTGGGCAGTTGTAGAAGAATGGTAGAATCCTGCTGTTAGTGAGAACCAAATTAACGCCTCCTCCCAGTGCAATGAATTCTGCCTAGACAAGCTAAAACTTCGGGGTTTGGTGGTTTTCTTTTTCTTTCTTTTTTTCTTTAAATCTCTGTGGATATTTTAAGAAAATATTCCGTATTGTTTTCTTTAAGCAGTTTTTAGAGTCACTGAGGATTTTGTATTTGAGTTTGCACAAGTTGTTTTCGCCATTACATGTGGTTATCTTGCTGCTCTATTAACTTCTTTCTTGTACTGCAAATTAAGAAATTAGTATGCAAGAAACATGTAACAATATAGAAGAATTTGGTGTGATTTAGGACTCTGCAATGAGTGCAAAGCTGTGCAAAGCTATTTCAGTTCATATATTTACAGAAGCCCCTGATTTTTTACAGTAGGATATAGTGTTTCTAGTTGAGAAGCAGCTTTCAGGATTGAGTATTTCAGATATTATGAGCTGGTCTTCTCTTTCCCAAGCCTTTTCAAATGCTTTCAGAAATGCTATTTGGAGCACTGAAAAGGAAAACCAGCATAGTTCTCCACAGTATAGAGTAGCAAAAGTGAGACCATTGAATAGAATATACCACAGTGATGTATTTAAAATAAATAAAATTAACTACCCAGTTTAGGCCCTGAGAGAAAGATAGACTTTGTCCCTCATGTGCCCCCCCGTGTTGTGGCTTTGGGCCTTGGCTGCATGTCAGTTTCTTCCCCATCTGGGAAACAGCAGATGCTTGGCAGCAACTCATCACATTTTCTAGAAAGCCCCTGTTCCACCTCTGCAGAGGAAAATGGTCCTCTCCTCCCTGTACTGCCAGTGGCTGCAGCCTGGGAGGAACTGTCCTTTTTGCATACAAAATCAACTTTATTCAGACTGCGTCTGTGGATATATGCATGCCTTCAGATAAAAAACTTGTCTGCAGACATGTATTGTTCATGTTTTGCCTTGAATTCACATTGCGGTGTGGACTGAAATTGCAAATTGATGTATGCTGTGCAATTTGTGCAAGAGGAAAAAGCAAACACCACCTAGAAGTCACTGTGTAAGGCCAGCTATTTTTACTTCTCTTATGTTTTAATTGTTCTCAATGATGGGTTTCTCTGTGGCTGAAGCACTCGTGCCTCTAGTTTGCACAGTCAGTGTAAACATTCGCTGAATCACAGCATCCGAATAAAAAATTGCAAATGTCAAGTACTGTATTTAGCGATACTTAAGTCTGCACATAGGAATTAAACATAAATAAGCAAAATATTTTGCTAGATTGTTGCCTAACTGGATTTCTGGCCATTGCGCTGCCTGAAGCTCTAAAACCCGGGAAGAAAATCATCAGGCTTCTCAAGTTCAGTTTTGTTGAGTTCACAGGTTTCCAGCAGCATCTGTAGTGGAACTTTGATGGGGACCTGTGAAAGCCTGAGCCGCATGCTTCAGCTATCTCTATGTTTTAAACACTTTTCAGATGCCCTGTTGCTGCCAGGATCTATGTCCCCGATTTACCATAGCTGACAGCCACGCAGCAGAACAGGGGAGGCAATTTGGGTTGCATGAGCTCTGGAGGGCTTGATCTCCTGCTCATGCTCGTAGTGTCCAGTGAGAAGTACCCGTTCTGGCCTCACATCAGGGTTTTCAGTCACTGTTCATGAACTTCCAGTTTAAACATTAGAAACACTGTTCTAAATAATCCTATTATGCTTTGTGTAAAATGAGTAAATCTTAGGCTTATCCAAATAGCTGCAGTTCAGCAACTTCTCTTGTATTTCCGCATGGTACCTTTTTTTGAGTTACTTATCACCCTGATGACTTCCCTATGGTTAGTCCAGTTACCTTGGAAACCAGTTTACCGGCACATCTAATCTCTGAGCTGATGAGATAATACATACTGCCTGCAAATCAATTTTGAAGAAAGCTTTCTCCTGTCTTCATTGAAGAATGCTAATCTCTTTGTTCCAGAAGTATCAGAATTTCAAAGGTGTCTTTGTTTTTTTTTTCAGGTTCAAATAAAATGTTGCCCTCATTTTTCATTTTAGGCCTTGAAAACACAGCAAAGAGGATTAACCTTATCGTGTATTTTGAAAAAGATGTAAATATGTCTTACAGCCAACTGCTTGCAAATAAAATTTCAAAGTCTGGGAGAGGCACTAAGCTGTTTGGTAATGGTTGAGGCTACATCATGCAGCTGTTCAATCAGTGCAGCAGCAGTATTTAACTGTGTAATGGGAGTTCAGAAATGTTTCTTTGTGTGGCTGTGGCAGAGCCGCTAGACAAATGCAAAGAGGCATTTGTGCTGGTGAGGAGTACTGGCTGCGCCTCTGCGCCGTCATCCACATCAGCTCAGGCTTCCTTGGAATGGACTATCACCAGAGTGGTGTTTTTCTTGTCTTCAGTGAGACAGGAACAAAAAGATACTATTTTTATTTTCCTTTAGCTTTTCATTTAGTTTTCACTGTGTCTTGTGTTCATCTCCACACTGTTATGATTTAATTTTTTAATGTACGTAAGGAGTGAACACCAGAAGTTGTCTCCAGTTTTGTGGGCACAGTATAGAAACACTAATTTCCCTCATGATCTTCTGTTAGTTTATTCTAAGGATGTAAAGATTTATTAAACTATTGTGTTCAGGTTTTATCTGTCATGTGGAAGTTGAATAATGTTACTCTGAAAATCAGAATAACGCTTTGTTTTCAACATAAATTTATCTGTTATTTCTGGGAATCTTACTTTAAAAATAAGCTATTGGTGAGAGAAAGCTCTGTCTCCCACCTGAGTTCACTGTGGTGTCAGGCTTTCTAAGCAGAACTGCCTGTGCTTTTGTCTTCCAGTATATATGAGATGATGCTTTTTGACAGTTTATATAGCAAAATTGTGTGACATGAATTTTTTTTTTTAAGTAATTGATCTATTTTAAGTGTATGCTGAATTGTGGTTAAAGTATTTTATTTGCAGTGGTACAATAAATAGTTGATCTGTTGTTTTTTCTTTCAAGTTTTTTTCAGTATGGTCATCCTCTTCTCCTTCTTCTTGACACATTTAGGTCACTGAAGCATTTCCTGAGGGTGGTCAGGGCTTTCAGATATTGTTAGATATGTTTATTCCAGAATTTAGGTAACAAAGTTTCATCCTGAAAATTTATGTAGAGTAAAAGAGTTTCTAGAATTTTTTATAGGATTTTTTCCCCACCACAAGCTTTATTAAGTTTACAAATTGTTTAATTGGGTGGAAAGCCATTAGAGAGCAGGATTTATATACTTAGCTGGAAAGAAATGCAGTTTTTCTTGTTTGATTAGTCTCCTTACTGTTACCTGCTAAGATTCTAATAATTAGTGACCAAAGATTCGGGGATAGGATTTGAGGGAGGGGGAATTTATTAGGTTTGAAAATCTCTTGAAAAATTAAGATGTTGATGGAAAGTGTATATAGAATCTTTCGTGATAAATCACTTCTTATTTTCCCTATTCCTCTGGGAGAAAATAGTGTGAATTGCGTGACTTGTACTTCTTTGTTACATGGGAAAAAAGGACTCCTGAAACCAGGTGAAAACATGCTATAGACTGAAATGATAGATTCTCAGTAGGTGTGAATTTACGCAAAAGCAGATTTAACTCTGTTGATTTTTATCTACTGAAGCCCTGATTGCAGATGTGGTATCGTCCAATGTTTTAAAAGCATTTAAACTAAACAAGAAGGTCATCAGGTATAGTCAGGATAGATTCACTAAGGGGAAGTCACGCCTGATCAACCCGATACCACCTATGATGAAATGACTGACCTGGAGGATGCACGGAGGGCGGTGTGCCTTGTCTATCTTGATTTCACTGGGGCTTTTTACACTGCCTCCCATAACATCTTCACAGAGAAGCTGATGAAGTTTGGACTGGCTGAGCAGATAGTAAGGTTCGCTGAAAACTGTCTGGATGGCTGAGCTCAGGGGAACAAGTCTAATTAGAGGACAGTAACTAGCAGTGTACCCCAGCAGTCAGTACTGGGTGCAGTCCTGTTCAACATCTTCATTAATGATGTGGGTGGTGGGGCAGAGTGTAACCTTAGCAAGTTTGCTGATGATGCAAATCTGGAAGGGGTGACTGATATGCCATCAAGGGGAACCTGAATAGGAGAAATGGGTGGACAGGAGCTTTGTGAAGCCCAACAAGGAGAAGTACAAAGTCCTGCACCCAGAAATGAGCAACGCCACGTACCAGTGTATGCTGGGGACTGCCTGGCTGGAAAGCAGCTTTGCAGAAGAGGACCTGGGGGTCCTGGAGAACACCAAGTTGAACATGAGCTGTTGATGTCCTGTTGTCTATACATAAGGAAGACTGTTTACTGTGAGGATCACTGAGCACTGAGTTGTTCAGAGATATTGTAAAGTCTCTGTCTTCAGAGATTTTCAAAAAGCCATCTAGTCATGGTCCTGGGCAACTGGGTGTAGGTGGCCCTGCTTGAGCAGGGAGGGTGAACCAGATGACCTCCAGAGGTCCCTACAGACATTCTCTGAATCTGTGAAACTTGTTTAAAGCATTTCTGTAGCTTTAGTTCAAATAGATAACAGCGTTTTTTCCTGCCAGTACTATAGAATTCTAAATTAGGTAGCGAGTTGGGCAAACAGGTCATATCAGTGAGTAGGCTGAAAGCAGAGCAGTCAGGCTACAGATAAATTACTGGATAGATATTCTCAGGAGCTGAAGAATGTTTTTGTTAGTGATGCTGATGAAAAACAGACAACTGTGGACATAATTGATTGTGTGAAATGTTGAGATGTAAACAATACAGAAAGAGAAGAACTGGTTGACCTTGAAGATTGGTGTAAAAGACGTGAAATTACAGTCAGTCAGAGGGCAGTGAAGTCAGTCTTGCGTTTATGACTGACACTTCCTGGAAACTCATGAGAAAGGAGAAATTACCTGGATTTGCTGTTTATCACAGAACTAGAATGATTAGTCTGTTGAGGCTGTGTAACCATGTACAAAGCAAGCGTGTAGTTGGAGTGGAACAGTGAGGTATTTTTGGTACAGGTAGTGGGGTGCTGGGAAAAGCTACCCTGAGTGACTGTTTACAGTTCCAGCATCTTGCATTTAGGAAACTTGGCTTTGCATTGGAATGAATGGGTGGACAGAGCTTACAATAGTGGGATCCAAGAGAACCATGAGTGAATTTAGGATGGAAAAGTAGAGGGCAGTTGTTAATACCGTACTGTGTGCCTTCAGTCTTCATATTGAGGTAGACGCATAGAAAGGTGGACTTCAATTCATGTAACGAGATAATAATTTCATGAAAGAGATTATAAAGTACACTGAAAGGGCAGGGTTTGGTCTGAGAATTCAAAGGGACCTCTGGTTTCTGTTCATGTTACAGTGTCCTAAATGAAATGTCTTAGCTTCCCTCTATGTGCGGGATCAAGCTAGAGAGAGAATAAATCAGTTCTTTCAGAAGCATGCGTTACCACTTACTTTTGGCAGTTTTATCACACAAGAGCGATGGTTTTTTCTAATATGTTAGAACTGGCAAAGTTGGCAGCTGTAAAATGCCACTGTTATCAAGTATAGTTCTGTTTGCATAGCGAAGCTCATTCTCTATGAAAAAGCTACAGTAGAGCTATCCTGCTTTCTGTCAGAGGAATGAATTAAATTGAACCAAGAAACCTGCAACCCAGGATTTCTGATGTGATTGCAGAAGTGGGTGCTGCCTCAATGTACAGAGCTAAATACTTCAGTGGACAGCTCAGCACCTTGCCTTCTGCTGCATTCTTCCCCATAAGCATTTCTAGGCAGATACACTGTGGGCCAGCTTTCCATCCTGAACAGCTGATTCACGGTCTCTCCAGCCTGAATAATGAGAAAAATATGAATAAATAATAAAGTTATTCTGTTAATAAAGAAGAAAGGAAATTTTTCTTCATTGATATTTCAGAGTTTTCACATATTTATGGCTAGAGGTGAGTAAAACGTCTCTGAAGTTCATCCAGGTGTAATACCTCCATTTTTGTTTGAGATGGTTCTAAGCCATCTAGTTTGGTATTCTGGATTTAAGTGCAGGAAAAAAAAAACCACCAGATTGTAAAACAGCAAGTGTTACTTCACTAAGAGTGGATATGGTAGGAAAGTAGGTAAAAGCTGATGTGAGGTAGTCACTTTAAGGTTTATGGTCAATGACAATTTAGTGAGTATAATCAGTGTATTTTATGTCATCCTAGGGGAGATGTCTGAAACAGATGAATTAGTTTGCAAATGAGCCTGTTCTGTACATTGTCAATGGAGTTGGCCTTAGCTATTACAATACTGAAAATCAAAGAAAACTGAACTGCAACGTGATACATCACTTGGGATAGACTCTGCCATCAGACAGAGTCTATCTGTATACTTGACAGTTCATTCTGTTCTGTAAGATGAACTTCAGACACATTAGGGCTCTGTTTATAGTAGGATTTTTAACTACAATAGCATTACAGACTGTAGAAACAGCTTCTTTCCCCAGGGTTATTAGATTCAGTGTCTGGATACCGAAGAACTCAAAATTAACATGGACTTTTTAATATTATGTCATTGACAACTCTAAGCCTTGGATTTGGGTCTTCCGTCACAGTTCTGTTGAAAAGAGATTATCTTTTCTTGTTCTTGGACTTCACTTCTTCAATGCCTCGGTTCTTGTTGGAAAAGCATCAATGTGAGATTAGATATACACAGGGAAATGGAAAGTCATATTCTGCTGGGCTTTTCTAAATGTCAGTTGCTTGTCAGAGCTGTCACAACAGCGAAGGTTATTTCATATAGTGTTTAGTGGTGCATTTCTGCATAACTTCAGACCTCCGTGCTAATTGGAACCATTCACTGTTTTTATTCCAGTAAAACACCAAAGTACCTAAACAGGTAGTGTATAGTTGTACGTTCCAAACTTTAGAAACAGCATTTGAGAAGAAGTAACAAAAAAACCCCAAGCTTCTAGCGTTATATTAGTATTAATAGTTTGGACAGAGTTTTCTCTCAGGTATTTCACAAGCCTTGTACTTCTTCAGCCTTCAGTAAGTTGAAATGATTTTAGTGCCTCAAGAGTGGGAGAGCGCATTAATTTTCTCTTTCTAGTATTCTGTAGTACATTACCACATACTTGCATTCATTTTACCTTTTGCAAGGTGCT
>JANRGW010031537.1:0-10568 GCA_024733675.1 Psilopsiagon aymara | reverse complement strand
CAAATTCTGCATATCAAACAGTAATACCCATAGTATTTTCTAAGGTAAGACTGTTGACACCAACTAATAATATAATCCCAGTCCCGAGTGGTCTGTAAATTGCTCCTAGGTTTGTAGAGTGTCCAGATTGTGTTTCTTCAACTGTATCTTCTGGTGGACAACAGATCTCTTCTGACCAAGCCTAACTTTGCTTATTGATAGTTTTAGTCAGTGGTAGTTTTAAAATGGTGGTGCATTAATCTTGGAAGTGTGAATCATTTTCAAGTCCATTTTTTTCAGTCTGCTAATCTACTTCTAGGTGACACAACTATTTACTGTGTATCACAGAATTTATAGTTTTGCATTGTGGACTGGGCCTAGTTATGTTTTCAATGAAATGACTTTTTTTTTTGCCAATAGTATTTCCATTCTTTGCAAAATACAAACTGCTTCTTCCCCACAAAAAATAATTTGCAGTTACTTACCTGTGGTGAAAACAAGTGTAGAGCTGAAAAGAACGACCAGGAGGCATTGAGACCTTCAGTCTTCATTCAAAATATGAGAATATTTTATTAGATCCAGTTAAAACTGTTTTGAATCAATTTGGCAATATGTCAGCCTCTTTAATGTCCCAAGACAGCCACAGTTAGCTACTTCATGTCTGTCCCTTATGGCTTAGGCTACACAGGTGGACTATGCATATAATAATTCATTGCTGCCAAGTGATTCCTAGATTGGTTGTGGTGAGTCAGGAAGTGGGAAGACCAAGTGTCATAGAAGATCTTCAGCCAAGGGATATTAAATTGTATATTATGGTTTTGTGTATTTTTCATTTGAACTGTTATATGTAGACAAAAATCAGTATTTTTAGCTATGTTTTGTGTCATACTCGCCAGGGAAATTTTTGTATTCGGTCTTTTTCCCAGTTTTCAAAATCCAAACACTGTCTAATGGTTAAAATAT
Organism: Psilopsiagon aymara; assembly: GCA_024733675.1. Taxonomy (NCBI): domain Eukaryota; kingdom Metazoa; phylum Chordata; class Aves; order Psittaciformes; family Psittacidae; genus Psilopsiagon; species Psilopsiagon aymara. The sequence continues at coordinate 9,626 of JANRGW010031537.1, read as the reverse complement.
ATTATTTGTTGACCTCTGTTACTTTATTACAGTTAAACTGAGCTTATGCTGCACATGCTACTTTAATTTCAGGAGGGGACACTGGGAAAACAAGGTGTCCAGCAGAAATTTAGACAGATCTCTTTTGGGAGACCTTCTTGGTAGTGCATTCTTGCCTGTAGTTTTTAATGTAACTTCTGAAACTCAGTGTGTAGCATATATCAACATGCCATAAATCAATGTTTAGTGTCTGCAGTGCTCTATAGTGTAAGGAGGTCTTCATCAACCATCTTCCTGACTTCTGCTCTTCTGTATTCATCATGCTGATGGATGAAGAGACTTGTGTCTCCCACTATCTGGATTTCTTTCCTGTTCTAGTTCAAATTTTGTAGAGTTCTTAAAACATTAATTTGGGTTGGATTCTTTATTTTGGCAGGTACTTTACAGTGCACTAACAGCATAAAAGGATCAACAGAGCCGGCAGAAATTAGCCAACTTTATAAATTGCGTGTTCTTGCTGATGTAACTATAGTTGCAGCAATTCAATTATGAACTTTTCATTGCTACAAGTAGTATTTTTTTCAGTCTCTGGGAACAAAGGTAGTCTTCAGCAGTGGACCCAGCTCTGTAAGACAGGTGCTAGCCTGGGGAGAGTCCTCAGTTCCTTTGCTTAGTACTGTATGTCTGAGCTGACCATAAGCTGGGTTTCTCACACTGTAATTATAGTGAATTTTTCTTTCAGGCATTTCACAGTTATTTTTCCTAACAAATGATCTCATTAAGTTTAGTAAATAAGACCTGTTCCTCCTGGCTGCATGCACCATTGGGAGTATGAAATAACTAATTAGATGCACAAGCCATTTAATAAAAAAAAAAGGCAAATTACACTCTCCCAATCCCATCACCCAAACAATCTGACAGTTTCTGTAGCAGCAGTGAAGTGAGAGTAGCTTGAATCACCAGGAAGACACTACATTTGCTATGTAGTAAATTCTAATGGCTTCGTCAGTGGAGTGTTTTGAAGCTGGGAATTCATCAGCATCATAATGCCTGCGTATTTTTGTTTTCAAATAACTCCCTCCAGTTATTTGAAAGCGAATGAAAATTCTAACCTCAACCTTTGAATTTGTGTCATTTTGCTCATTTAAGCTTTTTTTTTGAATCCTTTTTCTGATGGATTAGGCAAGCAGCTGCTTTTGATCATAGCATCTGTGCCCCTTATTTTGACTTGAAGTTTGAAAATGTGCAGTTCCTGAAAGGTCTAAGCAAATGGATTTCTTTTGTTTGTCTTGTTCAAAAGAAAGCAGTTTGAGGACTATTAAGGGTATTACTATGCTACCGACAATGCTGCTATAGTTTATAATGGTACATAGATGTTTATAACAGTACATAGATGTTTATAACAGTACCAGGGTTCTTGGGAAATGACAAGGAGTATTACTACTTCAGAGAAATCTTTTTGTCCATTAATGTAAGGGCTTTGGAGTAATTTTACTGACTGAAATGCCAGTATAGATGGGTCTGGTCACTAGATGAGAGTGACAAAAATACAGGTAGATTGTGATGATGCCATTCTTTTGATACTGACAGGGGCAACAAGAAGCAAAAGAATAGCAGCCATTTACATACACACCCTCACATCCAGAGGGTAGTGAAAATTAAGACTTTGTAGGCCAGTTGTTACAGTTATAACTATGTATGCCCTTGCTTCTTTTATGTTTTGTTTTTGTGTTTTTGATTGTTCTAGACTGGTGTCCTACATGGATACAGTTTGTGGTTTGGCACCATATATTGTACCCGCCAAAAGCAGAAACAAGCAAATTTAGTTGACAGTGCTTAAATTACACAATGCACAATTCACTAGATTTTAGAATAAATATGGTAGGTCTGCCTGCATATTGATACATAGGAGTTTAGATTTGCAAACTCCTGGGTTGGTTTATATTTGCTATTATTGCCCAAAGACTTCAAAACATGCTGAATGCTGGGGCCCTCACCTCTTTCCCAAAACCTCTAAGTGCTCTTACAGTACAGGGGTAAAGAAAGATTCTTCGTAGTCCATCCAGTAATACTGAATTCTGCTCATCTGGAAATTAGCATGAAGAGGATACTGTCAGTGATGTCTCCCCCCTTTTTTCCCCAAGTGTGAAGGAAGAGGCAATTGAAAGTTTTTATTCTTTTTGTATACTTATGAACAGTATCATAACAGTTTTTAGGCAACCATCCGAGAGCTACGGTGGGCAGAACTGGGGGAGACGCAGGGTACCCAGGGGGTAAGAGGGTCCAAGCTGCCCCTCTGGGGAGAAAGAGGCAAGTAGAAACAATTATGGTTTCTGCTCTGTGCCTGTAAGTCAAATGGTTGTTGCCTTTCTGCTCCTCCTCAGAGTTCACCTCAGTGGTCACTCCTGTTCCTTTACTAACTCTCCAGCATATTCTGCTTATGTTGCTTCATGATTCACTGTGTAGCATTCAATAAATAGGCATTTTCATTAATATGAAGCAATTTCTTAATGGTTTCTTTCCTTAGAGCTGTTAAGAGAGGATCCTGCCAGTGTGGTGAGAAGGAGCAGAAAGTGCTGCTAACCGTCCACAAAAAGGGGCATTTGCTTTTACAATGAAGATTCACATTCACGCTCTCGATTTCTAACCTTGATGCCAGTTCAAGTCAGATCAAGGCCGTATTTATTGACTTGCAAGAGTTTACTGACAGAAAATGTTACTCTTGGCAAATTACAAAACGTCTGGGAGTATCAGACAAAATCACTGACGCTTCACTGCAGTAATATAAATGACCTAAATACCCAGTTCTAGTGGAGTCTTTTGGTGTGTTAAAATAGATCTTTTGTAGAGTACAAATTGCGCACAGTGTAGAAATGTCACTGTAACAAAATATCTAACAACGTTTTAAAGAGCTCTATTAGTCAAAAATGTTCTGAAATAAATGCAAAACCATTGTAATTATTATCTTGTTGATGGTTAGTAGCATGTTGTCTGTGTGACCCCTTTGCAAAATGTTATCTTTCATCATTTCAACATGCTGGCATGTCCCCAAGGCTATGAAAAATCAAGAGTCTGTGGATGCAGGAATTAAATGCCTTTCCAAATGCTGCTTTTCCCCCTACATTTTCTTTTGAGTTAATGTCTCTTTTTTTTTTTTTTTTTTTCCACTTTAACACCAAGACCTTTTTTTTTTGCATGGTTTCTAAAATTGGATAGTACCTGCTAATTGTAAGTGATTCAGTTTTAACATTTTTCCTTAGCAAAAGCACTGCTCGCAGAGATGTTGAGCACCCACCTCACTTGCTGATTTCCATGGGAGCTGGAAATGTTCAGCTTTCATAGAAATAGCACTCAAGATGTCTCAAGCAGAGGACTTAAAAGCTGTTGCTCCAAAAATGGCAGGCTGCTTTTGAAAATACAATCCTATATTTGAAGTGGGATTTTTCTGCAGGAATTCGCTTCATTTTGGTTTGATTCTGCATCAGCTTCACTAAGAGAATTGGGGTTGAGATGAGGGGTGGCTTCCAGGCATGGATGCATCATGGGGACAGAGGAATAATGAAAGCCCAGGGCCAGCACCAGAGGCTGTAACTGCTTGGTTTGATGTCCCTCACCATGCCTATGTGCCCTCACATTATTCTCTGGCTGTGGCTGCTCAGCCTGATTCAGCACAAGGGAGTCTTGGATCAAGCAGAGATAAGTATAAAGAACCTCTGTTTAAGATCCTATATTTTAACGTGGTGATGTGTAGAGGTAACAGAGCAGCCTTGGATTTCTTGGGGAATTGTACTGATCAGAGTCTCTGGGAGTACAGGGACTGTTTGGACCAGGTAACTTCACTGGAGCAGTTACAGGGATGAGCTCCTTGGGTAGACAGACTCTGTCAATGCAAAGCAATCTTAATTGAGCATGGGTAACATGCAGGGGGGTGGCATTGCTTTAAAATCCTGCCTGATGTTGCAATAGCATGCCTATATCTCTTTTAAGGCAGTTGATTTAGTTCTCAAAAGGAGAGTTTCAGTAGTGGAGATAGGGCTGCACCTTTCTTTAAGAAAGGCAGGTAAGCAGCTGATGTGCAGGTGGTTCTGCTTTTCCACACCACATTTTCAACAATTAGCTGTACAGAAGAGCTGCTGAGCAAGAGCGTATGTCTGCTTTGGTACGTAAATAATACATGTAGATGTCAAAACTAATTGTAAGTGCCGAAAAGAGAATAAACAAAAGGAGAGTTACTGAATGTAAAATTGAGCAATTGAGTTAGGGATTAAGTTGATGCCAGGGCAGTCGGTCCAATGTACTAGCCTCTCTTTCTTCCTGCTTGAAGGTGCAGTGGAGAGGAGGTAATGCGACGAGTACAGCATCACCTCAGAGCATTTCTGAGTCATAAACTGAAGTGCTAAACATCTGTCAATTTGGAAATAATAGGACAAGATTTTTTTGCCCGTAATATTTCACATGGATATTCTTTCTTTCAGTGTTACTTCAGATTTCAGTTTTTACATTCACATTTTCTAGTCTATTTCTAGGATTAATGTATATCTTTTAGCTCGCATTTGTAACCTCTCTTGATGCTTGGTTAGCCATGCTTCTTTGTGGAAATTCCTGTATCTCATTACTTGTACGGAGTTACATGTATGCCACTCTAACAGGATTTTTAATTTGTATTTCCTCTTGCTGTGCTCAGCCAACCATAATACCATGGAGATACCTTCTGTCTTGAGGGCAGGAATAAAATTTATGGAAATAAAATTGATGTGTGAGATCTGTTCTTGAAGGTCGTCTCGGCTTACATCTGCCCGCTGTTTACTGCAGCGACGGGGATATGTATGGGTGAAAAGGAGGGTGAAACTCTGTGATTTCATCCTTTCCTAGCAAAGGCTAGTTAACAGTCTGTGTCTGACCACTTTAAAGGCCTGCTGAGCTGCATTACTGAAACTACAGGTCACAACTAACAATTATGCAAGTTAATTACTCTTTCCTCCATTGTGAAAGACTTACATAAGGGTTTCTTTTTAAAACATGTATAATTGCAATGCCTTGAAGAAAAAAATGCTGTTATTTGCAGGAGAATACATTGTATAATAGAAATCAAAGCAAGAATCTACCCTGAGCGTTGCTCTCACTGAGTTGGTTTAGCCTAGATCCCCTAAAAATAAAGTCCTGAGGGGCAGGTTCCTGTGTATTTTGAACTGAGCTGCGTGACTAGGAGCCTTCTGCATTTTGAAACATGTACATTTTGTTTCAGGGACCTGTGGTACTTTATATATGTAAGACTTCTTTAGATATCTTTAAACACTAATCTTCAGCCACAAATAGTATTACGTTTGTAGGACAGCTGGGAATATTCAGAATCCAGAGTAACTAGGAAAATTCAAAACATGGCTGCTGTGAAACATTATTTTCACACAGCACAAATAGCATAACATACAGTTGTTTCAGGGTTCAGTTTTGGAAATGTAAAGTGGTTTAAAAAAAGCCACTAAGCTCAGTTCAAAAGCAGTAACTACATTCCCTCTGGAGCCAATCTGGTGTGTAACACAGCTCCTTTTGACTTTTACTATCTGTGGGTTTTAATGTAGGTGGAAAACTTGCCACAAAATAATAATCGGATAGTACTCGACATTTCTAAAAAATGGTTTTTTTTCCCCACCAGATTTGCAGCCTACACAGTGAAGTTATGTACTTATATCATGAGAAAATATAATTTAGGGAAGCAGGAATTCACTGATTATAAAGTCTGAAATGGCAAAGGGGAATACAGTTTCAGTATTAGGCTTTTAGAGGAGAAAAATGTTAGTAATCTTTTACCCATGCATTTATGTCTTGAATATTTACAAATTTGTGTAAAACAGAATGTACTATGCAGATGTATTTTTCAGTACAAGGCAGTGGGTACCAAACGCATAAGATGAAGTAGAATAGAAGTAAAAGTGTTTCTGATCTGCACAGAGAAAAGTCCTTTTTATGACCACTGGGAATAAATGAGATCTGAAATAGGCAGCAGTACAAAATTGGCATAATATCACCGGCACAAAGGGAAATGTTTTTGCTCTCCTTCCTTTAACTGTAATGGCTGCAGTGCTAAAGATACAAATCTAAAACAGAAGAATACAATGTAGAAAAATCCAGGTGTATTTAAATGTAATGTCTTAAAATAGAACAGAAGTTTGAGAAAGCTTTTGTTGGGTTTTTTTTAACAAATTGCATTATTTTAGAAAGTGTCTCAGTAAGGCTTCTTATTTTTCAGTATTCAGCTAGTTTTAGTTCGGTTTTGCATGTTTTTGAGCTCAGATACTCTGTTCTTCCACTGTATATGTCAAAAACTGTACTTGTTCTGTTAAACTTCAGACCGACCGTTCTCTTGATAAAGACATTACTGTGGCCATTATAAACATTTTATTAGATGCTATAGCTGAGGCACCTATGATGATAGTTACTGAGGTTTCTATAGACCCAGTTTAATGGTACCTTTGTCTCATTAGGCCAGCATGCTCCTAAAATGTCTCCACAGAATAATAGACAATGTTTGAATTGGAAGTATACATAAATAAAGAAATGGCTTTAAAATGTTGTATCATGATTTAGTTGTTTCAAGGAATTCATAACAGCTGCTCTGCTACGGAGACTTTGAGGAGTAGAGTGTGTAACTGCAGCTTGCTGCTGTTTCAGCCTTGTCTCGTGGGTAAAAGGGAGCAAAAGTTCATTATATTCATGATTGCTTTGAAAAAAAAAAGAAAAGAACTTTAATTTTCATCTCGCTGGAGAAAATGCTGTAAGAACCAATTATATAGCCCCAGGTTGTGTGTGCCTGTAATTATTATTTAGTATCTATCATATACCATATGAAATGTCTTTTTTTCATAGATCCAAGTGTAGCAACTGCAGCAATTTCTTCCTGTCTCAGGGCAGGATTTATGTTAGTAGAAAGCATCTTCCGCTATTGCCAGCAGTATATTCCAGTCACATGAATTTAGTATATTCCAGTTGCATGAATTTAACTCCCGGTTATTACCACAAAGTAAATTTTTACAATATTCTTGAGTTTGTCTTGAGAAAATGTAAAATGTTTCATTAAGACTCCTGTTAATGTGTCTGTTTGGATGTCTTCAGGTTTATTTGAAATTCAGAGCCATTCTAATAGAATGAGTTTATTTGACAGTAAGGTTTCTGTTTTATTGGGAGTTATTTTGCTCTTTCTGGGCATCTTGCTCATTCCTTGGAGTAATCTTTTGAATGTTTTCTTAGATGACTGAATGCTTTTTGCTTCATCTTTGAACTGCCCCTTACACCTAACAGCTTTTTTCACTTCTTTGATATATTTTGGACTGTGTTTATAATACAATCTTGATAAAATTTTCATGCAAGAGCTCTAAGGCCATGTCTTGAGTGTTCCCTAGATCAGAGATACAATACAGATGTTAAGACAGGTCGGTGACAACTCTTGATGTTAACAGTGCAGCTGTCAAATCGTAGCAGACAAGCTGCTTGCACTTGCTCTTTTGTCTCCTAGAGGTGTTAAAGTAGCAGGCCTCCAAGAGAGATCTTCCTGGGAAACACAGAAAGAGTAACTAAGAAAAGGAGAAGTATATTCACTATGTCAAGCTCCAAAGCTATTACCTCTTTCTTATATCTTAGCAGGAGGAAGTACCTGTAGGTGCTAAAACCAGCTCAGCCTCCTAAACTGCAATAGATCAGCACTTTCAAAGAGAACTGTCTGTTTATTGAGTAGTGTGATTTATCCCCTTCTTTCTGAATTGTTGACATCTGATGACACAATTGTGATCACAGAGTTACCAGTTGGAATGCAGAGGAAAGAGTGAGAAATACACAGCTCGGGGTGAAAGAGAATGGCATCCTCTTGGCAGAAACCTGAAGGTTTCAGTGCATCTTCATCAAGCTTGTCTAGAAGTATCATGCAAGCTTCAGCTTCATTTCCTCTGCAAAGGGATTCGTGAAAGTTGTTGCATTTTGTTTGTTTGTTGAATGTGTCTCAAGTTCTGAAGAAAGATTATTTCTTGAAAAGGGAAGATAAATTTGGAGGGATGAAGAATTTGCAATCAGAAGTTCCTTGTGCAGTTTGCTGAAAAAAAACCCAGAGAAAATGCAACGCAGTTTCATTACATGTTTTTTCTTCACAACTGCCTTTACTGGCTATTCTTGTGTATTGTTTTAAAAGAAAGAAGCTATTTCTAAATCAAACTTTCAATTAAAAAAAAAAACCCAAACAAACCAACAACATTTGCAACAGTGACCAGAAAATTAAATTTGTCTGGCTCGGTGTCACCATGGCTTTCAGGAGATGAAAAAACGGAGACAAGTGCTATGTAGAACATAAAACTGATCTCAGAGAGTGCAGCTATTCATCATTTTTAAGGTTTTGCATCTGGTTTTGTAAGTAATAATTCAGGTAGATTAAATGAGGTCTGCAGTGTTCTTTAACCGTTTGGGAAACAACCCTTTTCTTTTGCAATATTTCTTCTTCCAGGAATTGAAAAGGTAAAACCAGATCTGGCTTCTTATTTTTGCCCAGAATTGCTCTTGTATTTCAAAATGAAAGGTTGGCATCTTCTGCTCTTTCTCTGGGAAAATTTTGGACAAGTTCTTCAAAAGGTTTATATAAAACCAAGGAAAATTCTGAACTTTCTGATTTCTTTAGAAGTAAACTGAGCCTATTTTAGAATACTAGAGTGACTCTTGATATGAATCAGATGTATTTCCCTGGCTTTTGCTATTTGGCTGGTTCCTAATAGCTACTGGTAGACACTGTAATGATGTACTATTATCTTGATCGTGATATCTTAATTGTTTTAAAAGGAAAAATACTTTAAATGCTGTGGATGGCATAGCGGGAAGCAGAAGAAACTCCTTCAGTGTCATTTTCCCAAATAGGAATAACACAGTGCCATTTTTTTCACATACTCTACCGCTTTTCTAAACCTTTTGCTGACAAAGGAAACCTTCAGGGAGATCTTCCATCTTGTAGAGCAGTGTGTGTGTGCTGAGGGCTGAAGGGAGGTTGATGAGCAGCACACTTCTGGCCAGCCTGGTGAGCAGGTCAGCCAGCATCCGAGAGCCGTGTCAGTGCTACCCAGTGATCTGGGTGACTGCCATCAAGTGGGGTGAAGCAAGTGTATGTATGAAATACTCTCTCCAGTGAGATTTTAGATTGGTTCTATTGCCTGATATATTTTAATTGAAGATAGAGGAATGAGCACAAAGATCCTATAGTAGAGAAACTAGTGTCAAATTATGCAGTCCTTCAAAAGAGAGGGAAGAGAAGTTATCTGCTGGAAAACTTCCAGGGATTTTGGAGAATAGTAATTTTCAAGAGAGAGCTATTATGCATTTAAGAGAGAAAAAAGCTAAATAGCTCTCAGAGGCCATTTGAAAGAATATTGCGGGAGACATGGACAGTGGGATTGAGTGCACCCTCAGCAAGTTTGCCAGTGACACCAAGCTGGGTGGTTCGGTTGATACGTTGGAGGGAAGGAATGCCATCCAGAGGGACCTTGACATGCTTGAGGGTTGGGCCAACGCCAGCCTCACGAAGTTCAGCCAAGCCAGGTCCTGCAGCTGGGTGGGAGCAATCCCAGGCACAGCTCCAGGTTGGGCAGAGAAGAGATTCAGAGCAGCCCTGTGGAGAAGGA
>JANRGW010031536.1:0-44649 GCA_024733675.1 Psilopsiagon aymara | reverse complement strand
GCCCAGGGAAGTTGTGAATGCTCCATCCCTGGCAGTGTTCAAGGCCAGGTTGGACAGAGCCTTGGGTGGCATGGTTTGGTCTGAAGTGTCCCTGCCCATGGCAGGGGGGTTGGAACTGGATGATCTTAAGGTCCTTTCCAACCCTAACTATTCTTGCACATGATCAGATTTTCAAAACAGAAATAAATTGAGCTTCTGTGTGAGTGACAAAACAGCCTCAATGTGTGGGAAATAACAATTCTCATCAATAAAAGGATAAGAAACTGGTCATCCTCCCTTAAAAGGTAGTGAAGTGTCCTTTGGTTAGCAGAGGAAGAGATGGGTTTGAAACACATTACTGGTAAATCCATTAAAATAAAATTTCCAAAGAAATCCACTACCAGGCCAATGCTTACATTCAGGTGTAAATATTACTCAAAAATTACAGTGTGCTCACATGCTTAATGTTTTGCATGTTTGCATGTGCTTTAGTTTCTCCCATTTGAAGACAGGCAAATCATGACCTGTAGATCTTTCCTTTCCATGTCATGCTTCACCTTCTGCATGGCACTATTTCTGTCTATTTCTTGCCCGTGCACGCTGCTTTAAAGAGAACAGTAATTGCTACCTAAATGAAAAAGGAAAACAAAAAAAGGGCACAATTATTTCCCCTTAAATGAAAAAGAATAATGAACCTTTGAAGGAGGCTCTCAGCTGATGCTGCTCTCCTGACGCAGTGAATCTGTGCTGATGTGCCTGCGTGAGCCAACCCCAGCTCTTCACTGCTACTTTTACAGAGGTTATGTCACCGATGGCTACACCGTGCACAAAAGCAACACAGCTCTGGGTGCAGGCAGGTAGGACTGCAATTCCCTCCATCACTGCAGCAATGACCTTGTTTTCCAGCTGTTCATGCATTGTTACAGGGAGGGACAGAGATGATTCTTGTGAGAGCTTTCCTGTGTCTGCCTGATGATCAAAAGAGGGATTTGTAGCTGCCTGGGTTTCATGAGGATGCTGGGCTGCAGTGACAAGCAGCCCGGCCAAGGTACAGGTAAGGGAAATGTGTTTATTTAGCCATCCACAACTTGAAAGCATTGAGCCTGTTGAGAAAGGGCAAGTGTACATTCAGTAATCACCCCAGTCAGGAGCAAGATCCACTTCCAAAGCACATAGGGAAGAGGAAGAGTTTGTTCTTGGGAAGTACCTGGAAAGGAATAAAATGTTCCTGTTTTACACTGCCTAAAATATCCATGAGATGCACAGAGATCAAGCAACAGAGACAGCATGTGATGGAGAGACAGACGGGGCAGGCAAAGGAAAATACACTGAAAACCTAGCACCCTTCCAAATGAACACGTATAGAAAATGGGTACCTCACTCTTCACAGCCTTTCCCATGGTGTAACACGGCAGTGGGCCCGAAGTATGAGCCTGTCTGGGGACACCAACCAGCATCTTTACAATAATGGAGAAAGAGGGAGGGAAAAGGGCCCCTACTATGCTCTGTAGAAGAACATGCAGGAGAACAGCAAATATGGTCCAATGTGGATGGCAAGAACAAGAAAGGGCAATATCCCCTTGCTTTCCTGCTGGTGGCTCAGCAGCTGGGGAGCTGGAAAAGTTTGGGAGGGCAGGAAGTGGATGCCAAGGGTTGCCTCAGGAAATCAACACATCTGCCTTCTTGGAAGAGAAAAGTGAAATTAGATCATTTAGGCCTTAATATATGATTGCCTTTCCTGACAGTAGGTCTAACAGAACTTACACTGGATTTTTCACTGACAGTATCAGGTCAAAGTTGGCTGTGTCTCTGCTTTGGGTAAACTTCTATTATCAGCAAAGAAGTAAACACCAGCCTCTCAAAGAGAGCTTCCAAGGAGTCCTACATCCCTCAAAGCACAGCTGGAAAATCAGGCTTGGAAAGGCTACATATTTCAGGCATTGCAGATAAAGTAGCTGAGCTATCGTTGAGGTTGCAAGTAAAGGGGGCTGGTGGTATGAGTGTGGCAGGTTGTGGAGCACATGTGATGGCAGAAACATACTGAAATACCAACTCTGCTGCCTCTAATTGCATAAGCGGCTTCTCAAAAGGATGAAGAGAAATATCCCAGGAAATTGGCTCTCTGAGTTTACCAAGATAATAAGTATTTTCAGAAATCAGTACCAGTGCCAGAAAATAAAGTGGAAAACCTCCTCCATGGAAACTAGAGAAGGCAGAATCAGGAATGCTGGAGCAGGGAGAAAGAGTGATGAAAAAGCCAGATAAATGGTAAGGGAAGACTCCTTTCATTGAACAATCTACTGCGGAGAACATGAAAATTAAGTTGGCTCTTGGAAGAGAGGAATCCCACCCAAAGCTGCTTTTCTGAGGAGGGGGATTATCTTGGCTTGGCTCCCTACCGCTTGTAAAGGCACAAGAGAATTTAATTAAACATTGCTACTTTCCTAATTGTTGAGGCTATTCTCAGAGGCCCCAAAGACTTTCCAGGCTCTGCAGCATTGGTCTGGAGATGGGATTTCTCAATTAACAGTAAGATATGGCAAGCAGTGAGGTCTGGGACTCAGTGCCCTGGTCAAACAGCAGCTCTATCGGTTTATGAACATTGACGTAGTTCTGCTGAGATGGAGCCAGCTGAGGGATTTATTTTGCCTGTTCTGTTCCTGCAAATTCACAAGGAATTTTCCATAGGGTATGAGCACAGTCTTTGCTCACCCTGTGCCCCAAACCATCCTGCAATGCTGTTGAGTGTTCTGCTCTGCAGGGACCACATTTCACAGCCTATGCATCTCTTATATCTCAGCCTGTAAGTGGGATGATGCATCAGCAAGCTCATAGGTTAACAGCTTTCAGCTCCTCTGATGGAAAAGCCAAATTATTATTAATTAAAACTGGTTTGGCACTGAATGCAGGCTTATGATCTATTCACAGTCCAAAACTTGCTGTTTGGGGCATCACTGGTCTGTTCCCAGGACTTGCAAGTGTACATCTCAATACATAAAAAGCATCTGATTTTTCACAGGTGTGAGTTCCAATTGAAGCAAGCTGACAGAGTAAGTGCTCAGCGCTTCCCGGGCTTGTTATAACAGTCCAGCCTTGAAATTACATAAAGAAGGGGAAACGAAAAAGCAATTAAACTCCCTTTAGCCTCAGTGCAAGCTTTTGCATTTTTCTATTCAGAAGTTCAGCCAAGTGAGCAATCCAAAGTGACCACAAATCCGAGATGAGCAGAATAATAATACATCCTTATGGCAAGATGCAAGCCTTAGCCACCTTCCCCTGCCTCCCCAGCTCTGACTGCCCTTCTGACCCTCAGATATTGTCAACAGAACTGTCAGCTTCTGGGCTTCAGATAAGAAACAAAATACTGATGCTGGGGATTTCATCACGTCTGATGCCTTCTGCCACAGCAATGACTCTCATCCAGAAGAGCATCAGCCCAGGGAGCAAGGCTAAGCATGGAGATGCCCTACCATACAACTAAGTGGGGTAAGCAGGCTATTTGAGTCCAGACACCACACACTGAGGAGGGCTGTTACCCAAACCACTTAAGAGCAGTGGTTTGGATAACACAGCAGGTGAACAGGTACCTGAACCCACCAGCAAGCTCAGAACAGAGGAGAGGTCACTGAGATTTGTGTGCCAGCTGATGCTCATGTGAAAAATGTCTCTCAGAGGCATGTTCTTCAGCCAAGTGGGCTGGTGGGATGACATGGACACGCTCTGGATGTGGCATCCCACACCACTGGTACTGCTCAAAGGCAGAAATACTGACACTACCCAACAAGACCACTGCAGGGTCTCTGACTTCAGTGTAATCTCACTGGCGGGTATCTACTTTTGTAAACCAATGGACTATTCTTGCTGAGCCCTCTTCTACCTCATTCCTCCTCCAAAATGACCCAACAACCTGAAGCAAACATTTGGAACTGAAATGTCTGTTTGAACAGTAAACTTGTTACAAGATGAATAATGAGGGATGGAGAGTGTTAGACAGATACAGGTATCACTACAAGCCCTTCTGATAACAACAGACTCAGACCAGTGTATCATGTCTTACACATGTGCCTATATTAATAGCTTGGACCCCTTCTAGGATTTGGCAAGAGATCTAAAGTTGTCTTAATATCTTTTTATTGCCTTGTCGATACCACCCCCACCACCACCCCCCAATACCCATTAAGCAAGGTCCTAAACTGACATGGATTCTTAGTAGATATACTGTAATTGCTATTCTCGAGATTTAAAGCAAACAGCTGTGTTACGTCCTCTTCCCTCCACATGGCTCATGGCTGGACAGCTTTCTGCTATTGCTTTGGGTTTGCTTTTATTAGATCTGAGGAACTCATTGATTTTTTAATGGCATGATGTGATGAAATCTAAACTGACGCTACATTTCACTAATGTACAGACTCCTTGAGCCAGTATCAATTCTGCCTGCTATGGCTTTGCAAGGGCAGGGGTTAGGTTGGGGGACCTTCCCTTTAGCTTTGGCAAAACCTCTTGAGTTTTCAGGACACTTATAAATAAATCAGACATTCACAATTCAAGCAGTGAGCCAGATTCTGAAGGGTTTCTCCTGTCCCATGAAAAGCAATTTTTACTGGAATGGTATTTCAATCAAAACTGATCAAGGATGACCTTTAACATCAGTAGAGGAGATATAAAATCTGTTGAGAGTGCACTGGCTCTTTTCCAGAGTTTGGAAGCACGCTACAGCCTGTGAACTCACCCCCCATGGCTACACTCATTCAGCCATTGCCTCTGCCTTCAGCTTCATTTGGGACTGAGTTTCTCCACATGAACCCAAAAGCCAGAGGGATCACCTCTTTCAGCACAATAACCTGACATATAGACACTGTTTAGGGGGACGACCATAGCATGCATGGTGTACCTTAGCTGGCAGCTCTTTGCTCTTACTTCCCAGCTTTCCAGTGTAACACTGGCTAAGCTGCAGAACTAGGGTCATGGTCTTTCACCCCTTCCAGACTCCTCCATTTTTGGCAAGAAGGGAATACAACTTGGGACTTCTTGGGAAAGAGTTTGCTGCTGTGCCAAACCCTCCCAGTTCCTGAGGGGGAGGCTGAGCTTCCCAAAGCCCACCCATAAGGACAACCCATCCCAAGGACGTTTTTGGCACATTAGTGTTTCCACAGGACTGGGCTACACTGGCAGCTCACTGGCAACTGCAAGTAACTTCCTTGGAAGGCTGTCAGCCCAAGACCAGAAATCACAAACAGATTTCCATACGTTGTCAGGATGAATTTCATTTGTCAGCATCTGCAGCAATGTGAATTTGAATTGCTTGTCTGATGGACTAGGTAGAAAAAGCTATTATTGTACAAATACAGAACAGGCTAGCCCGTGAACATCCCTAATTACTATTTTTATGATGTTTTACTGAGTCTGTGGACTCCCACACTCCCCTGTAGCCCACCCAAATTCTATTATCTGAGGTACTTTTCTCACACAGCATCTGCCAGTTCATCCCTAATAATGCACAAAGGTTTTAGCTTGACAGCACCCCCCTTCTTTCATTTTCTTGGCTCAGAATATGATGGAAAGCAAACTGAAGCCTTCTCCTGCTTCTGCCTCTGATGAAGCAGAAATCATGCTTTGGAGGCAGGGCTCAGAAACAGTATTAAATCAGAGCAGAGGGGAAATGCAGATGAGCTCTTTAGATGGGCTGTCAACAGGGCCATCAACCCCCACTGCATCTACCCCTTTTTGTTTGCAACTGACAGCTCCTTCCCACTATTTCTCTATATTTATATTGGGTTAAATGAGTACATACGTGAAGCACATCTGGCACACATCCAGATAAGACCCTTGATGTTCATGCAGTTACAGATACAAAATACTGTATTTCTCACCCAGAGTGACCCAGCAGAGCCAGCCTTGGGCTACATTTGCACTGTGACAGGTCAGGAAGTCACTATATGCTGCATTCTGCCTCAAAACTATGAGGCTGAAATCTCCAGCTGATCACCTCAGCCAGACCCACGAGATCCAGAAGAAGTCCAGCAAGATACTACAGAACAGTGTAAAGATACATCAGGTCCAGCAGTCACCTTTTACCTGGCCAACACTCTTACAGTCTTCACTATCATCCACCCCCAAGTGAGTCTAAGAAGATGGAGAATAGCACAGAGCACAATCCCTGTGGTCTTTCCAGGGAGGATGCTCAGAGAAGATACTTGTAACACACCTAATAGGACAGCTGGAGTGAAAACATTTGACCTTCCCTACACCTCTAAGTTTGAGAAATTGAAAGTATATAAAAAAATACAAAAGATATCAAAATTAGGTCTTCAAGAGTAGGGAGAAAACTCTACACACTAAGCTCTGTATTTTCTTGGGCCTTTTTTCCCTCCTCCTCTCATTACTCAGCTTTAAAATGTCATGGAAACAACTTTTTTCTTCTTTTTTCCACAGCCATACTTACTCATTTAAAGCTAAAGCATTATCTTAAAAAGAAGAAGGAAGTGGAGGGACTGACCTTGATCCTAGGCTTAAACTATCTTACATTTTAAATGCCAGTTCTCCAAAAGGCCTCAAACGCATTACTCAGGCTCTGGGAAGTTCAAAGGGGAAGAACGTAACTTTCTACTTCGCTTGCAGGCATGAGGATTAAGATGCTGGGGATTATTCAGTTCTTCAGTAATGTCCTTCATCATCAAGATCTGGCAAGATTAGGTGACTAATTTACTTGCTGATGTGAGAAATGTTCAAGTTCAGAGGATTTTTCTTGTCCTTACCTGAACTCTCATGGAAGAGGAATTTTTCAACTGAGTAATGACTGATTCACAACTAAGTTATAGGTCTCAAGGGAAGGACATTTAGGGTTTTAATTCTCAACAGTCACGTCTAATTCCTTTCTGAAAGATGCTATGACACAAAAGAAGGAAATCAGTTTGATTAAAAACAAGCCTAAAATTTGTCAGAAAGAATAGCTTAAAAAGGTGGGTAAAAAAGCCAACATGTTCTAAGGTAGAAACAAACCTAGCAGCTAAGAAAGAAAAAAACCTGAAGTCACAGATGTGTGGGATTCATTTCTCTGATAGATTTTCTGCTTCCATCCATTGCAATTAATTTTTGGTCAGATGGTTTGCATCAGGCTGATTTCTCTTGATCCCCAAGAGTCTGGAAGTTATAAGGCTGGGTAATGATCTTCAGCCCCTGAGAGGCTTTAACACAGTTAATGAGTAGCTCTCTCTGGGAAAGCAGCATGGGTTTCATCACTAGCTTGACTGGTTCGAATCTGCAGAGATTACTTAAAATCAGAGACCTGGAACCTCTCAAGGGTTTCTCAACAGCCTCTTCCAAGCCCACTGTTCAGCTCACTGTTCCCTTGGAAAGTCTAACTGCAGGTAATATCATGAAAGCCATGGAGAATGTCTAAGCCTAAGAAATATCCCTTTTTCCCACGTCATGCTTGAGCATCCACACCAAGCAGGAAACTAATGACCCTTCTTGAATAGCTTCTCTAGATGGGAAGTAATTAGTCATACTCTCTAATATTGCAAATGTAATAACTTTGATAAGAAAATGAACAGAGAAATATTGCTTCAAGGCACTTCCTTGTATATCCCAAGGAACTGAACTGGCTTCCGGGTGTTTCTTAGCTTTCTACCCTGTGTGTAATGAATTTGTGCACCCACAAATACCACCAAGCAAATGACAGCTACTTTATTGTTTGGCTGACAGCATTCCATGGCACACAGAAGGACACAGCAGAGGTTGCCACTGTCTTTGTGCACCCACATCACTGCTGCTGCTGTCTTCTCCAGCACTGACTGTTGTATCTTTTTCAAGCATGTTCTCAAAAAACACCTCAAGGTTAGCCTTATGAAACACAGGTAAAACTTCTAGAAGCACTGCTTCTAGATGTCAGGAGGCCAGCACTCATTTCCAAAGCAGATTTAGGCTGTCATCCAAGGAGATATCTAGGTACTAAACACCCATTTGGTGGAACCCATAGGCAAGGATCTCTGTGCCTGAGGCTGAAAGTGCAGTGATAGCCCCGAGTGCTCCCAAAGGATCACAGATGGGGGCTAACTCCATCACTGCAATGTTCTCGACAAGCACGGTGTTGCAGCTTGGCGGATGAACAGCTCTCACAAGAAACCCAGGGCTATTTTGCATTATTCCTCTCTGAATAAGACTTTCATCCAATCCCAAACGTTCACGCTACTGAGATGAATCACACTCCCGTTCCTTCTCTATTGTTGACAGAGCTCATTTCCCCTATTGTTCTTCTATAAATCAGGGTAATTCATTCAGAAATGAAATTCAGGCTGACACAAAGGCTCTGGCAAACCCAAATGTTCTTGAAGAGAAAATGAGAGATGCCAACCTTCCTAAAAAGAGGGATTTTCACTGTGACTTCTTTTGGCCAAGTTGCATGATGAATTTTGAAGTGAGCTCTTGAGAAACACAGTCTCTGTGCTTTAGTTCACCTTAGTTATAAAGAAACACACAAAAGATTATTTATTTCCTCCTTTTCCTTGCTTATTTCTCTCTGCTAATAATTTTAATTAACACCAGAATTTCTCAACAGCACGTCATCTCCTTTTTCATTACAGGTGTTAATTGCAGACTCAAATAAAAGGTGAAGAAGAAATTGAGGTAAACATCAAAAGCAGCAATACACTGTTGGATGTGTGGAAGAACAATTAATTGCACAGTTGTCTTAGGGCTTTGGTTGATTTATAAGAAAGTTTTATAACTACTTTTTCTATATCCTCATGCCTATATGTATTTTTTTAATCATACATACATGTCAAGCTGTTTTCTTTTTACCCCAAAGCAATTCTTTTTACTCAGAGGGACCTTGCTCAGAACAGCTCAGTCAGATCCAAAGCACACTCAAAACCTAAAAACTGGTCTTCATTTTTACTTTCAATACTGATTTTTGATGTTTTTATCAGTGAGTACTACTATTCACACCAAATACTGAAGGCTTCTAAAATCTTGACTCAAGGAATGTCAGTTATCTTTATGTACACCCATACATAGTTACACAGATGTTGTACGCACATATAGGCACCACAATGCTTCCCACTGATTATTATCCCAGAACCAAAATACCTTTTTGAAATACTTAAGTATAAAAGTGAAGAATACAGAATTCCAGACCTTTATCTCACAAAGTGAACCACCTGTAGCGTCCAATCGTAGTTCCCAACAGCAACGATTTCATACTATTTTAAAGTCAGAAGAAGCAGGCAAACAACTCAGCAGAACAAAAAACCCCTGAGGCTTCCCAGGACACAGGGAGGTGAGCAAGTAGGTGTTTCCCAACAGAAAGTAGTCATGCTGGCACTCAGTGCAGGGAGGAGGTGGTACCCAGTGCTGCCTGAGAGCATACAGAGAAAGATAAGGACAGTGCTATTCATCTCCACCACTTTCCTGCCCAGCAATTAGGTATAGTTGCAGCCCCTGAAAGCTTAACCAGCAAGGATAAGGAGGTCGCCAGTCTGAGGCAGTAGGAGCTACAACCTCCTTAGCTGCTGCAGCTAAATCCACAGGCAGGCTGAGTGGCACATCTGAGCCTTCTACCCTCACTGCTCACAGTCCTGCATATGGACACAGCAGAAATCGGTGCAACAGAAAAGCAGAGCAGACAGATCAAGGTGACAATCTCTCATTTTCTCAGCTTCACCTACCACAGCCTGTGATTCAGAGCATCCCGTCCTTGTCCTCAGGCATGCCAAAAGCGGAAGTACAGCATAACTTGGCTGCTGGTCTGATCTGCCTTCAAGGTGCATTATCCCTGATGTCATCCTTCTTGCTTTCCCTCCTAACTCATAAGCTCCTTAGATACATCACAGGCAATGGAAGGCACTGGGTGGCTTGGCCAAGCAGCATTCTACCCCACCAGTGCTGCATAAGACATGTCTAATGTTCTCCTAAGAAGCCCTGTGCACCCTGGTGGGTTTATCTATCTGACCACCAGGATGGAGAAGGGCACTCTCCACTTCCTGCTAGCCAGAGGGCATTGGAAGGATGGCCAAGGGTTGAGGACACTTACCCATATTGTCATTAACAGAGAAGGATAAAGCCTGTAGCAGGTAAAGATACATCTTTAGGTAATAAAGAAAATAAACAGGCATCTGGTAGATCATAACCTCTCCCTTTTCCACCCAGCACTGACCCATGAAAAGCATGACTACTTATAAGAGCTTTGTCCATACTAATTCTGAATGATACGGTCATCTCCATTTAATAACTTCCATATGTCTTCCGACTGCTTTACATCACACTGTCCTTACTAGTTACGACGCTTTAAAGTATTAAGACTTCTTTATTTTCACCTGCAGGTCAGATTTTCTCTCAATAACATCCAGTTGCACCCATATTGATAGCCTTAATCCTTTTTACTCCTGTTTGAAATCCTTCCAGTTTTCATTCTCTACCAGCTTTCCTCCACATCCTGCTGCAAAACAAACACATGTAAGTCCCAACATGAGGTGCTTCCAACAGTGCTGAGAGCTCTCCCAGCAGAGGGACTGTAGCGCAGCACAAACTGTCACTTCCAAAGCCTCTGTCCCCGCTTCCACACAGCTCCTTGGAAAAGGCTGTCCTCATTGCTGAAGCTTAGGGCCTCTCAAACATCCTTTAGCATCTGGCATTTTCACTTGTGTTAGAGAAAGGCTCCTGCATTACAAATTCACACTTAGGCTACAGGGAAATGACATGTCTCTCTAGACCTCTCTTTTTCTATCATTGAATTGCCCCTAAAAAATTCATTGCTTCCCATTTTCCAGGTCAAGAAGTTCCTTAACAGCTTGTATATATTGGCTGATCTTTCTGAGGTTTTTTTGTACATCCTGATTTGTGTTATTCAACATGAGTATCAACTGGCTTTTTAGGATGGTTTTTTCCTCATTTATAGTTTCAGTTAAAAACAAAAAAGAGAAGACTAAAGGCTACTTCTCTTCCCAGTCCAGCTCTCCCTCTCAGAGAGAAACAGTGCAATAACTTGCTGGGCAATCCCTCAGGAAGGGCTCACTGGTTATAACTACAATATCTCACAAACCTTTCCAGTTTAAGCCCTCAAAGGGGCCTCAGGAGGAACACTGCTGCACACAGCCCCAATGCTTCATTTTTCTAAAGAAGTCCTTGTCGGCCCATTAGATGCTCACTTCATATTGGTTCGGTCCCTGATTACCCCTTTACAGCCAGCACCCTCTCCTTTCCCTCTGCATTTCATGTGTAACAGCAGATTGCTCATGCTCCTCCGCTCCTTTACCACCTCCTTCAGCCAGGAAAGAGACAGAACAAAGTCAGATTTTTGGGGGCAGTTTGAATGGGGCTACTCAAACTTTCTATTGCGTTGCTTTCCCTATCTCCTCGCTAACTTATCCCAATTTCCAGCACTTGCATTCTCTTTCAACTCTTGCATGCTCCCCTGTGAAATGTCGCTCTCCTCTCTTGTGGATTTTCTTCTTCTTCAGGGTTTATTTTCTTTTTCTGATTTCCATTTTTACCAAAAGGAACTTAGACCTGTTCTGCTTTAATTACTGCTCCACTTTGCATCCTCCAGTCTTCTTCCAACCCCTTTCATTTTCCCTGCTTCCTCCCAGTGGACCTGGCCCACTCAATTTTATAATTCCCTATAATTTACTTTCTTAAATGTAGTGCTATGTGCATAATTCATTCATAAATTGCTTCTTTTTTTCTACTGGGATAATCATACAATCTTATATAGCACTTTATTTACATCTGTTCTTATTCTCTCCTTCCTGGTAATTATATATAGAAAGACACATATTTGGGGCAGGAAGGTAGAAGACAGCAGTTCATGCTTCAAACCGACATTTCCTTCTCCTTACTTCCTCCCCTCTTCCCAGGACCAAACCCTGTTCATCTAATTAAACAGGGATGACATTTCTAACACAAAATAAAGCAGATATTGCTTTATGGCAAAATACAAGTGAGCCAGAGCCAGACCATGAGCTGTTGTAAATGAGAATAGATCAATTGTCTTCAGAGAAAATGCATCACTTTCTAACAACAAAGCAAATTTTAAGGAGACCACTGGAACTGTGCAGACGCAGGAATCAGGGCTACCTTTTAATCTGTTCTTCTAGGCTGTTTTTCTTTCTGTCTCTTCAAATTACGAGCTAACTGACTTATCACATTATTTTTTTAGCCATTAATAGTGTGGAGTCTAATTTAGAAGCAAAGCTAACGCACACTAAAACCAAGCAGCACAGATGACAAAATTATCACACCTTCCCTGGTACTGGCAAGCAGAATGAGTGCTAAATGCTTGCACATGTGGCTGACTTGCATTAGTGTGAAAACTAGTGTGCTTTGGGGAAAAAAATACTGTATTTTATTATTCAAATCGATTCCTTTTTCATGTCAATTCATGACATGACATCCATTCCTGTGAGTCTTCCCTGGCAGGAGTGAAATGTGCTCACATGTATCTTTGATGTGGTTTTATTCTACTAATTATCACAGGACAAACAGTGATGAATAGCATCCATCCAAATGTGTTGCCTTTATATGTGCTTACTACACAGTGAGGAGAGAGCAAAAACCAATCCAAACAGACGGAAAAACATACAGAGCATGACTATTTGTAACATATATGCAAAGAGTTTCATACAGCAGAGACATACCCCCGGGCTCCTTGCTGCTCCTATAATACAAATAAGAAACATATAAAGTAGCTCATAAAGCAGCTTGTTGGATTTTATTGCAAGAAATCCATCAGCCATCATATTACCATGCAAATCCTCTTACTGCATTGTCTGACAACAGCATTTCAAATAAAAACAGGAAAAAAACCTAACAACCTGGAAATAAATTCCTTCTTTCATGCGTGTCACCAGCTCCCATTAACAGCAGTGGGAGTTTCTCTGCAGGGGCCTGCCAAGGTGAGAATGGACTGCCCACCCATCTCCCCTGCTCAGCTGACTAAGCTGTGAATTGCTGCGTATGTATTCTGTTTCCCTGAGATATCAAAGCAGCAAGTCAGGAATAAAACAGATTAAATCCCAAGAATCAGGATAATTTGATAAAATAAAGGTGCAGAATTTAGGATTTGCTTGCTTTTTGAATAAAGGAGACAAAAATCTTCCACTTTTCTGTGCCCTATGGCTCTCAGAAGGCACCCATCAGCCCACATCTGGGCAGCAGGACAGAGCTGCAGCCTGTGGGTTGAATATGCTGGAAAATATTAGAAAATTGCATTCATTTTCTTTTTTTCTGGAAAATTTAATTTCCTCAAAAATGTCATTTCCTGATAAAAAATTGGAAAGCTTTTCCTCCAGTGCAAGCTTGCATGAACCAGATTTCTTCTGAATTCTGTATTTAAATTAGAGTCAACTCCAAGTAGCTTCAGAGATAAAGGCTATTTGTGGATTTTTCTTTCTTTCTATCCAGAAGTCCTTATAACTTCTTTCCTTCTTCAAGAATGCCTGTCAGCATTAACCCCCGTCAATCAAATATTACGTAAAACATCAACCATAGAGATCCTCTGCCTTTGTTTTAAAGAACACTACTGTTACTTTTTCATAGTTTAGGGTTTTCCTATCCTCTGCCACTACTTGAGACCCAAAAGAATATGGACAAATTTCAGTCTAAAGAAAGAAGCTTTAATTTCACTTAATCTCATTCAAGATGACAGCAAGATCCAATTCTACATTACACTCCACTTTCTATACCATAAAAGCAGCTAAAAAGTGGGGCTGGTTTCCCAGGAATACAGCTTCTAGTATTAAGTGCCAACATCAATTATAATTGGTTACAAAGATTTCAGGTACCTACAAACACCATGGGAAATATCCCACTAGCTGCACTGAGAGGCAGCTCTTAAAATGGCTTGCCCTAAGCAAGTTTTGTGTAGATCTTGATTCTACAGTGTCTCAGACCTTGCATATATCTTCAGCACAGTGATGTAGGTCAGGGAAGTAATATTCTCCCTGTTTTACAAAAGCAAAAAGGGAAGTGCACCAGCAGTTACCTACTTCACTCTTTTGAAAAAGCCTACGAGGAATTTAGCCAGAGATTTCTTTGTTTCCCAAAACTCCATCCTCCACCACCAGAACAGAAACATGTTTGGAAACTGAGCTTGGCTGAGGGAGTCACCCAACCACTCCTAGCCCCTCACCTCCTCCTCCTCCAAACATGTGTGTCATAACCAGCATCAGCCTTTCAACAGGGACCATCACCTAGCAAAAATTCATGGCCTTCCTCTGATCCATCCCTGTGGGCACCCATCTTGAACAAGTCAGTCAAGCTGTGGCATGGCAGCCACCCCACCAAACACCACGTCAGCAGCTCCCTTCCCTTGTATGATCAAGAGTGGCAGCACTCCCCCACCCCTGTACCATTTGATAAACCGTATGTCTAGAATCTGTCAATATTTCATTTTTGCCAATTCCTGCGGATCTTTGTAAACAGGAAATAGCTTTTTAATCAATGGTGCTGAATAAACAGAAGCAAGAGGAAGAAATTGGATTGCTGCACCCCCTTGAGTGCATATGGAGCTAGGGACTGTGTAGGGATGCCTGGCTGCCAAGTGCATCACAGGGTCAAGCTGTATTTTGAATTTACCTTTCAGTAGTGGTGGGAAGATAAAAGGCAAAGGTATAATGTTGTATAAGAGATAAGAAAGTTAAAGAGTGCATAAACAAATCTGATGCTAGGTTTGACCTGTGGAGGAGGGGAAGAGCTTGATATACCCCCTGGTGTACACCTTCTAGGAGACAAATGAATTGGTGATAGGAAACTTATTCATATACTTCATAGGCTTCTGCCATTCACTAAATGGTAGGTAATAAACCTTATTGGATTTCATGTCTTGTGGGAAATGACTCCTTCATAGCTTTGTCCCTTTAATGGGTACTCATTTAGGAAAGTACTATATAGGTTTTATTGCATCAAAAGGAATAAAAGATTTTAAATGAATCTTAATGCTCTCTCAAAGTGCTAGAGTCAGGGACTTCAAGCTAAATTCACAGCTAGAACCAGATTATTTCATAAGCTTTTAACGTACAGAAGGAAAACTTTGGGATAGAAGTATTTCACTTCAATAAGCTTGAAGTCTCCTTTCTTCTTTTATTTACACAGGTAGCCTCTTTCACCTCTCCTGTTTTCTCTGTCTCCAAGTTTCTCTTAAACCTCCTTACTCTCCTCCTCTCCCCCTATCCCTCTTCCCTTCTGGCCAATATACCAGCTCCTGCAATGAACATACGCAGTTTTCTTCCCATCCTGTTTCAGAGCTGTCCCTCTGGAGCTTACCGTTTGTATATTTTCATGTATTGTATTCCCCCACAGGCCTTTTACTGACACATCTGGGAATCATAAAATAACATGGTCTTGTTTTCTGGCATTATTGCCCTAAATAGTGGAAATGCCATAAAAGCAAGAAAAACTTTCTTGCTCCCCTTTCTGAGGCTCACAACTACCTACCCTGAAGCAAGTGAGATTGATAATCTCACAAAGATTTCCCACAGGTCTAAAGACATGATCTGCTCTAATACTGCTGACTACAAAGACTCTCCCAGCAGCCAGCACTTACTTGTGTGTTTGTTGTGAACACACTCATTTTTTGCAGGTATATTTTACGTAGGCAGCTACTTTCTGCACATCCATCCGCACCATGCTCAGCATCCTGGGAAAGACCAAGTTTCCAACATGGATGAATCTTCTCCAGGACGTGTCTACTCCTCTTAGACTACTCTGTTTTCCCCTTTAACCATTTGCAATTCATTCCCCACTCCTTCTGCAAGTTTTCCTGCAGAAAATGCAGCCATTCATGACAACAGCTCCAGCTTCCTCATGCACCTAACCTCCGGG
This sequence comes from Psilopsiagon aymara, assembly GCA_024733675.1. NCBI lineage: Eukaryota > Metazoa > Chordata > Aves > Psittaciformes > Psittacidae > Psilopsiagon > Psilopsiagon aymara. The sequence continues at coordinate 28,854 of JANRGW010031536.1, read as the reverse complement.
AGCAGATTATGGAAAATGAAAGAGCCAGTACTTCTTAGAAGCAGTCTAGGTCAATGCACAGTTGAGGAGAGTAAACCTTTTATGTTGATTTCTCAGGCCTGCACTGTAATCTTATGACATGCCAAGTAACTATGACACAAGTTAACCAGAGGTGAGCACGGCCAGAACCTTGTAGAACTGTGACTACCTGTAGAAACATCTTTGAACATGCACAATGTCCCTGGGATGTAACCATACAAAATGGCATTTTTCTGTTTCAAGGTATGGGTATACAACCAAGCCTATTTAGTTAGTAAAGTGTAGCAAGTCACCACCTGTAGATGAGCCATACCTGATAACTGAGCTACCCTTTGAGTTGAGGAATAAACCATCTGCGCTTAAATCACTGTAAAACACAAGTTCATAGCATGCACCTCTGCCTGTATATACAACTTCACAGCTGAGCAGTTTCAAATTGCTCACATAGGCAGCAAGCAGTCAGCCCCTAACTAGGTGATAAAACTTCTGATTTCTGTTCTTATTCAAATCTTTTAATTCCAAATCAGTAATAAACTTCCCTTTCAATGACTCCAGGAATGATTTGCTTTGTCTCACATATCTCAGCATCTAAAGAAGCTTTGACAAGGAACATGCCTAGAGTTTCTGATATAAATATATAATAAATCTAATGTTGTCAAGCATGGTGGCATTTTTATTTTATTTTCAAAGAGAATTTAATCTAGCTTCCCAGGGGATTCTTCCCCTGTGTCATAACAAAGTCTGACTTGTAATGGATTTCCCATTTTCTTTCTATCTTGAATAATGACAAAATTGCTGCACAGAGAAGTAGTGTTCTATAATATGTCACAAAACGCAAGTGGGAAATGACAGTTGTCTTTGAAAGGCTGGGCTCAGCCCAAGCCCCCATTTCCAGATTCACAGGCACTGAATTATTCAGTATCTCCCCACAATCAGTCTCCGCCAGACTTGAAGGACAGGGGAAGTCTGCATGTACTATGGAAGAAAACAGACAATGAGGGGGAAATGATAATAAGAAATAAATAAATCAATATGTAGCACTTAAGGGCCAAACTTCCAGCTGCTGCAATGTTGATATAAATGAGCCAAGAATACGGCTCATAAATATCCATCTCTACATGTCATTCTAAATAAAAGCCTCCTTATATTAAAGTTATGGAAGTAAGAGGAATTCATGTATCCTTTGGGGAAAAAGGCCTCTATTACACTACCTTATAAACCCTTATGTATCAAAAGATTAAAAGCCACTTCTCTCTCATGGCCATAATTTTCTTCAACAAATTCTCGATTCCTTTCATTGCTATTGAGCATCCTCATAAAAGACTAATGTTTTCTATCACACTTTGGATAACTGGATCTATTTTGCTAGCTCACAAACTGCATTGGACCTTTCTGGCAGAAAGAAGATCTAATGTTCGCATACACAGAGTTGTATTTGGCACCTAAAAAGATATATTAATTTTTTTCAGTATGTTTTGCATTGCAGACCTCAGGCAGGAAGTTCAGAGCACAGCAATTAGCAGGTGAGCAACCTTGAGCTTAGAGTACATTGCGTTCTGTAACATCCATTGTAGTGAAAAGTCGTCATGGGAACCTGGAGGTAATACTCCTGCTCACGTCCCTGACTGTATATCACTATGCAATTATACAAATGCTAATTGGTTGTGTTGGCTCTACCCTTGAACAGCACAGACCTGTTATTTAAGAGCGGTCACTCCCTATCAAGCCTGTTCAAGACCTGAGGTTCTTTATGTTACTCCCAGAGGCTGCTGTTTTCTCTTCCTGCTTAATCTTGATGATACCTGCTGGTCTTCTCTGTAGCTGATCCCAAAGCACTCCGCAAGGAGGTTGGGATCATTATTTCCTTTCAATATACGAAGAGGCTGAGTCACAAACAGATGACTTGCCATGTCCAGCCACATGCTGATGACCAAGGGAGATGCGGAACTCAAGTCCCTCAAAGATTTAGATATCCACCCCAAAGCCCACTGGGACAATGACAGGAGCTTTCTCTAATGGCTTTGGCATGTACACCTTTAATTACAGACTCATAGAATGGTTTGGGTTGGGAGGGACCTTAAAGCTCATATAGTTCCAACCCCCTGCTGTGGGCAGGGACACCTCCCCTAGACCAGGTTATTGCAAGCCCATCCAACCTGCCTTTGAACACTGCCAGTGATGGGGCATTAAACATCTCGCTTTAAAAATACCTAGAACATGCATCCCATCCATCAGATCTTATTTCTTCCCTAACTTCACTGTGGCTTGCATTGCACAGCTCCCCTCCCTTCTCCCTCCTCCACAAAATTCAGTCCTACCAATCTGGTGCACAAGCTCAGAGGCTATGCAGGTACCCCTGCTTTGCACACTGGCAGGACAGAGATCATCAGACATCCACCATGAGGCGGATGCTGTTGAGACTCATCAGCTTCATAGCAGAGCTGCTCTTGACAGTATCCCAGAGAGAAGGAGAGGGAGTTGTGTAATTGTTCTGAAAGCCTGCCAAGCAGCTCGTTTACAGAATTAAGCAGTCTGTAGTATAATTAACACAGGGAAAATGGTATGGCCTTTTGTAACTTGCTGCACAAGGTAGCTCATTTCCTCATCCTAATGTGGCAGGAGGAAAGGGACCATGTGGAAGGGACAGCCACTGAATGCACCTGGACCTCTGCCCTGTCTCATGTCCCCTGCTATTCAGAAGCATTTGTGTTGCTTCTATAGATACACAATGTCTAGACAGATAATTCATGGGGTTCTAAAATAGAAAGGAGGAAAAGGGATTGCAAAACTGATCACTGCAAACCTAACTTCAACTTATCTTGGTGCCACAGTCCCTATTTAAGAGCCCTCTACTGTACCTTCCAATATCCTCCCCCTTCAAAAGCAGCACTGAGCCATCAATAACCACAGCCCTGGGCCAGATTTAGATACTCTTCAGCTTTCAGCATCTCCTTCTGTGATGTCTGTGGCAGATTTTCTGTTCTGTACCAAGGAGCACTGAGTCCTTTTCAGAACCCAGCCATCAAACTGGTTTCGCATTCCCAGCTGCTACAAGAGCTGATATAAAAGCTGAGAGGGAGCTTTCCACAGCCTGTGGCAAGCACTGAGTCACTCTGAGCTCATCCACACCTATTGTTCCTTCTGCAGAGGTCTGCAGACCTTCTTCTCCCTTGTTGGGAGGAAGGAAAAATGGTCTTACCAAAAGGACATCCCCCCACTATGTTTGTGGTCCACCACAGAGCAGTGAACAGAACAGTGTCTCTTCATATAACCTCACATTCACCATTCCACAGTAAATGCTTTCCTCTGTCCTGCTTCTACTTTTGTATTTCCCTGATAGTTGCTCACCTTCCTTTTTCAGCCCTTTACTGGGAAGCCATTCCCAGCCATGGTCCTATGTTCCTCTTGCCAGTGACTGCTGAAAGATGCTGCCATGAGTGGTTTCAAGCCCCCCCCTCTTCCCATCTCTCCCACCCCTACACGCTACTTTATCTTTTCATTTGTGAGAGGATGGAATATCACAGGATAAAGAGACTGCAGCTGTGTTGGGGAGAAAAACCAGTCACGCCTCAGCAATTTATGGACAATTTCCCATTAATAAGAGATAATGGAGTGCAGTTCAATGGATCTGCAACTGTACACTCGCTCTTTGAAAATATGGAGGGGAATCTGGCAGCAGTTTGTTCCTCTCAGAAATGGCATTACCATGATTTTGTGTATCCCATTGTACACAGGGGTAGAGTTGGACAGCTTGAAATGGGTTGACAGCCTATTAAGGAAAGCGTAGGTGTATCAAGCTATTGAAATGGCCTCAAACACTGGTACTGAAAGGGAAACATCTCATTCAAATGACCCATGGGCTCACATCTCCTATCTGCACAGCGCAGTAAGTCAGCAGAGGTCTGCTGGGTTTGTGCATGTGGGACCCAATTCAATTCTCCTCGCACAGGAGACAACTGGACTCTCAAGAAGACACTCAAGGAGATGTGTTTAGCTGCAGAGCATGTGCTGATATGCATGTTTCATCGCAAGTCAGCTTGATTGACTTCTATACATCCCACATGAGCTTACGGGGAAGGCTAGCCTGATCACAGGCTTTTGCTGCCCTATCACCATGATGGTCTAAAGTTATATTTCCACTTTATACTCTAGACCAGCACAGGAACAAGAAGACTCAATTACTGCAGGAAGGCGGAGTTCTTAGGGCTGAGAAACATGGGTACGCAACATCACAGAATAATCAGTTTACATGGCCAGATAAATCTGCTCACCGATATAAAAGTTTATTCCCCTTCAGACTTGCATACGGAGTCCTGGAGAGTCACACTGATTAATGGTGCAGACTGTTCCTCTCAATTTCAATTTGTTGTCCTCCAGGATAATTGACTCTCTCTTAATACCTTATGAGCAAGGGCAGGCAGAAGCCCATGTTCTCCATTACTCATATTTCTACTCACACCCACTGATACATCTCCAGCTTAAAATTGACTTTTCCCCCCTTAAGGCTAAAGACAAGCAGAAAATTTCCATTTAAAATTCACATCTCTCTCATTCTGTAGTACTCTGCTATTTCAGAGATGGTACAGCTTGAGTTCCCAACAAAGATGTATTATCAGTTGTTTTACAAGGGTATGATTATTCCTTATGTTTTCTTCTAGTCTCTCACTGTACTAACATTTTGTTTGCTGCAGCTACATGACTGCTAAAGTATTTCAAGCATCACTCCAAAGTGATAGCACTTAAGTGCAAGACTTATTCTTGCACTTTATTCCCTTTATACTGATACAACACTTGCCTATGAAGACAAGAGTCCAACACAGAGGACATTACTATCCAAAAGAAATGAGCGCCCACTTTTCCCCCCCACTGGATTAGTTGTATTGACAGATACCAGCCCACCCATTACATTTTTAATGAACTGTGAGAAATGAGTTTCAAGTTCAAGCTTCTATAATGAACCTAAATCTCATCAAAGTTTGCAAGCCAAAGTTTTTGCCAAATACTTTAGAGTCAATTACTATTTTCTGGCTTAAAATATTTATTACAGAAAGAAAGGAAATCATGGGTACTGAGGATCTATACCAGCTCACAACAGGACTTCCTTGAGAAATAAACCAGAAGCCACCAAAGCAGCACCTTTTCAGATGCAGGTGTATGTGGCGATGCATGAATTCAGCACACATTCATGCAAACCTTTAATCTGAAATCCCCCCTCAAAGCTCAGGACAGGTTCTTTTCACTACTTCCCAACATGATGGAAGTTCAGCACAGCTTAAAATCAGTCACATTTGACATGGTTTCCAGTTTTAGTGTAGGTCTCTCACAGTCGCAGGCTCTTCCAAAGGGCCATGATTACAGCACATACCACAAACACATACGTGCATCTCCTGTGACAACTTTCCTTAAAAACTGAAGCACAGCATTTTCTGGACAGAAACACTACTTTCCACTGGGAAAGTTAATGACTGTAAATACATTCATTTTCTCCAAACTGGCAAGTTCTCTTCCTTCTTAGTCCTGCCTTCCAAGACCAAGGCAGACACGGTCCAGCCACTAAGTGGGAGACAGATCGAGCCTTCTTAAGTTTGCATTTCCAAACAGGACAAGGGACAATAGTATTATCTTTCATGGTTTATACAGAGAAGTTTGGTGATCTACCCTAGGGTTGCTCCATCACTTTGGAGAACTAACCCCTGTACCAGTCTTTCTCCCAGCCATACATCCGCAAGCCCATCCTTTCCCCATGCAGAAGGGGTATTTAAGAGTAAATTAGGACACTAGGGCTTCTCAGTAATGCAGATTCAAGCCCTGCCTCTTTCAGACCTAAAAAATACCTACCATGCACCAAAACACAAAGCTAAGCCCAGAGAGGTTGAAATCAACTGGTAGAAAAGATGTGGCTTGCATTCCATAACATATCAAAGAACATCTCCTTTACCTTTAACGTAGCCAGAATTTCAGGAGGCACCTTTTCAGCTTTTTAAATAGCTCAACTGAAAACCAGCTCTCTTAATGAAAAACAATAGCAAATTACTCAGCTATTATTAATTGTATGCACAGATACAATTATTTTCCAACTGAGACCTTTATTTAAGAAAACACTCATCTACATTATTTTGGAAAGATCACAAGTCTCCTTCTTGGCCTCCCTTTCTCCTGCTGTGTTTTCATTTGCGCAAACATGACAATGAAAACTGAAAGAATCACCTTCTAAAACAATGACTCTATCAGCAAAACCTGACAGTGCAGAATTCAATGGCACCACAGAGATCATCTTGGTAAGAAAAGATCATTTTTCCCCTTTACTACCATTCAAATACCTCTCGCTTTTAACAGGACTGTGGCTCAGATTTACAATTTGGAGCCTGAATCATAACTCAACATATGTAAACATCATGATTTTTAATGCACTGCAGCAGACAGTGAGGGAATAAAAATGCCCCAGTGAGCATCTTGACAGGGCTGTTCACCCCAAGGGGGGAAGGGAGGAACGGTTATAGAGGATCTTGCCACACTGAGAAGAAAGGAAGTAGACACCTTCCTATTATCATGCTGTGCTTGTCTCTGGGAACTTTTGTTCCATTAGAAACTTGTTAATTGCTGCCTTAGTAACAAAGGAACAACATGCTGTGGTGGGACTATTAGGAGTCTACATGGCTTGTTCACCCTTAGAAAGGCAGAGGGGATTAATTGGCTGTGCATTCTTAGAAGATGCAATAAAGCAGGATAATCAATTGGTGTCAGCATCTAATAATGGGGATGCTTTACAAAATGGAAGAGAAAAAGCACAAAACCTGGTTCATCAAAAGCTATAGCATCCAGGGCTACAAAAAGGGAACCAGATGTTGAATTATGAAGTTGTGCACAGCCAAGAAGAAATATTAAGAATTTTAGAAGGCTATCATAACTTTGCCTATCTGGTGAGGCTGTGCCTTCAGAAAGGAGGTCTGCAGGCTCATATTCAAACCATAAAGTGATAACTCTCTTTACTCAGAACACCAACTGCCCTATTATATCAGCTTGCTAATAAATAATTTCCTTACTACACCAATACAAGGACTGAAATGCTTTCTCAGTCCTCCTTGGCAAAACAGAAGCTTTCTATAGATCTCCTTTACCTAATGCAACATACTCATGCTGTTTCTCCAGAACAGTTACTTGCTTTTCTTTTTGATTTCCTCAAGCAGCACCACACAACACACTTAAAAAGCTACAGACCTAAGTATTAATCTTATGGATGTTTTCATGAGAAGAAATCAAGTGTGGCCAGTTTGCATGAGGTCTGAGGTTTTCAGAGCTTTCCCCATACGTGTTCAACTCACATACCGGGTATCAACTCCAAATGGCATATACCAAGACTGGTTTCCTGGAGCTCAATTTCAGTCAGCCTCCATTTCCAAGTGGGCAGTTAAACAAGTCTGTAGGCACTGGGAAGCTGCCAGTCTGTTGTGGTACCGCCAGGTAAGGAGAATTTAGCCCTGATTCATCTGCCTATATTGGAGTAGGAAGTTTTGGGGGAAAACAGAGTGGGACCATAATGGAAGGAATAAAAACTCGCATATGTTGTACATAATTCTTAGATCTATTAAAACACCTGACCTGAAAAACCCCAATAAACTCAACCACTTCACTCGCTCTGCGAGATTGCCCATAGTGGACAATCTTGTCTTGTACACATCAAGTAGTCATCTTCTCATCTTCACTATCTCATAATGATCACAAAGCAAAAGAGTCCCCAGACTTAGAGTGAGGCAATCAATCAGAATCATTTGTTTCTTTGCTTTTTTGAAAAACTATTTAATGTTTTTAAAGTAACCAATAGCGTTTTCAACCAGAGACAGCAGACAACAGATATCATGGCCTTTTCCCCACCCTCACAGTAAGCATCCTCAGGGAGCTGTCAGATGGACTCAAGTTTAATCCTCATCTTGAACAAATACCCTTTGTTTATTGACAAGTGGAGTCTTTTCTTGTTTGTGTATACTCACCAATATTTGGCATGAGGCAGAGAAGCAGAAAGGGATAAGGATGACCACAAGGACCATTCTTTTTCCACAACATATATAGACCCTTTGTGCAAAGTAAATGCCAACTGTAACAACAGTTGTGATCGCAGCTTGCCTGCAAACCCTCTTCTTCCCTCCCAGACCCCTTTGGGTTCAAAGGCAAGCTGCAATATGGGTAGCTTTAGCTGTGTTTATCCTAAGAGGCTCCAGCGGGACCAAAGGTACTTTTCTGTTAAAAGGAGTCCAAACTGTTGGTTGGAAGCAAAGGGCAGTTTGGCAGGCACAGATTTACCCTCTGGTCCTCAGGCTTGTCACCTCCAATGCATTACTATGGAAGGACCATTTTCTGTTTGTGTCTTCATACAAATTCAAATCAGTAATGAAGTTGGGAGCATCGCAGGATTTTAGTGGTATATGGGATTAGACCAGGCTTAGATAACTGAATAAATGAACTGACTTAATTAGCTCTCTTGAAAGAAATTATTATACAGTGCTCATTTCCAACTCTTGTATGAACCCCAAAGAGTTCTAGAAATGCATTAATTCCTTGAATAATAAATCTTAGAGTTTTGCATACCTACTGCAATTATGATGGATAATGAGATTTTAATTAATCAGGCCCAGATTTTTTAATGCTGCTGAAGAATGGAGATACATTAGGGACCTATTTATTTGGTAAATCTTGGAGGGAAAAAAAGAGCAGAAGGCAACAAGAATAACAACAAAAAAACTCTATGTTAAACTAACCTCCATCTAACAGGCTCTTTAACAACATCCATTCTGCAAACATCCCTATATTAAATATGGACGCTGTAAACTGTCAAATCCTGGTCAAAGTACTAACTTCAGTACCTCTCTAAAGGCAAAATACAGTTATCAAACATTATGCCACCTGGAATACACTCTTGGTTTTACACAAATAAGATCTTTTCTAGTTTAATATGAATGTTCTGTGTACAAGGATTATTTTCTTGCTCATATATTCTATGCTTCCAGGTACTTATGAGTGAGAGGCACTTACTGTTAACATGGCAAAGCAGCCATTAAACCTGTCTCTCATTTTTTTCACACCCTTCTTAGGAGTTAGCTAAAGATCTCTCTTATGCAAAGGCAGTGGAATTACAGTTGTCATTAATTATAAATCAGTTTCTAATATGGCTGAGAGCACAAAGATTGCAGGGGGTCTCCTTAACATGAGATTAGCATTTTCGTGAAGTGTAATTATTTTGCAGGAGAGTCTCGAGCTGGGTTTATGACACCGTATTGCATTTCTGCACTTACTACATTGACAAGAGAGATTCTGTTCGTCAAAGGAAGAGTATCAATGATCAGCACTTCCCTTGGATGAAAAAAAACAGGAAAAGGGACTTGAAATTCTAATTCCAGGTCCCCTTTCTTCTTAGCTTCTTTTTGATCTAAGGAAAGATGTCACTGGAGGTGGCAGGGAAAAGCAAGAGAACAGCACCCTGGAAGTGCAAAGTGAACTCTTGCATGTGTTTGGAATGGGTGGAAAAAAAGTAGTGCTTCCAGTTTAAACAGAATTGAATTTCAAGCCCTAATGTGAAACATTGAGATTTCAATATTTCCCCCCTCCTTCCGTGGACCTCGCTGGATTTGACATGCTAAATGTGTTTGGGCTTCTGCACCCTTCATCCCCCTTAAAAGAACTCTAAACCATTTCCTCTGGGAAGCCACTTTCCTTGGAAAAATAAGGTCAAAAGTATTTTTTTATTAAACCTAGCAATTGGCAGTAGCATATTCAGGCTTATTTTCCCTCTCTTTGAGTTGTTAGCCATTGCACCAAAAGAAAGAAAACCCACTCGTACTGAGGCACAGAGAAGGGAAGAGGGGAGCAGAGCCTTCCACAGCTTTGGAGCAGCTGCAGGAGTCTGATCTCAAAGCCTCAATTTACAGCAGCAGTTAGAAGCAGAAGTCCTTTTGGCATGAGGAATTAGGAAACCAGGCACTTTCAGCCTAGAGGAGATTTTCTTTCCAATCTATATTATGAGGCTCTTGCATAACTTGAGAAATCTGGGCCCTGTGAGTGCCTTGTAGGAAACAACCAGATGTGTTCTCCTTGGCATTTCTTTGAGAGCTTAGGTTAAAGAACACATTTGCTTCTGTTCTTCATTTCCGCAGAACTGCTCACAAACGAGAGCCAGCTCACTCCCAAGCAACCACCAAGCCCTGAGTTGCTGTCAGGTTTCCCATTGCATTGCTTCTCTTTGGCAGCTATTGCCAGAAAACCCATTTCAACAGAGGACCAAAACAGGGACACAGAGGATGCTAAATGTCATCTGACCCAGAGCAACTGAGGACACAGTGGTCAAATATTGCTAGAAAATTCTGTTCTATATTTGCAGAAATAGCAATCATCTTAATAAAAGAGGGACCTGTCCCAAGACAATGTGGTTTTTTGCTCAGATCTCTACAGGAGGAAACTTGCCATTTATTATTAGCATCCGTACTGCTGCAACCCACCTTGTTAGTTCTAGAATTCATTTATAAGCCTCTTTGATATGTTGAGCTTGGCTCTTTGAGTACTGAAATGCTTTTTTGTGCGGTTCCCCCTCCAAGTTTGATTGCCCTCCCCACCACCAATCTAAATTTGCTTTTATGTGCTAGGAAAACAACAAAAAAAAAGTGTGAATTTGCCACTTCTGAACATCTTGTCCTCTTAATTTGTACAGTGCTGGTTTGTTCAGCACAGAGACAGTACTAGGAACAGAATAAATTTAGCTGCAAGCAGGGTGGGGGACGGCAGAGCCAGAGAGGGTAAAACACAGAGGGCCTCTGCAATGGTGCTGCCCTTCTCCCATGGCTCTGTGAGCAGGTTTCATCATGCCCCTGCCCTCCTTCTGCAGCCTTGTCTTTGTCAGCTGCAGACAGGTTGGAAATGCCAAATCCATGCACAGCCTCTGCATCAGTTTCTCTTCCTCCCCTCTTCCCTCTTTCCTCATAGATTAGCTTTTTCTCCTGTGTTTTTGCTCCTCCCCACTCTTTTCCTCTTTCCAGCTCTCAATTCCCTGGATGACATACACCCTCTTAGGGTTTCTCACCCTCCTTTGCCACCCTGTGCCCTCCTCCCAGCCCATATCCTCTTCCCTCTGCTGCCCTGCTCCTCTTTAGGCACAGCTCCTTCACTTCCTATTGCCTTCCCCCAGATCCTTCCTTTCCCGTTTATTAGCTCCATCCCAATTGCCTCCCCAGACTCCTCCACTTGTCCCTCACTACACATTGCTCATGCTCTATACAAGGAGAAAGCCAACAAAGTCACTGAGCCTTAAGACTAGCACTTTTGAGACTATATAATGAATATACATGCCAGAGCCACCCAGGAAAACAGTTAGGGGCTGAGATGAAATGGAAAATTAACTGAAAGCAGAGAGCAAATATCTTTGCGCATCTGGGCCTAAAGGCTACCTGGGGGAGCTCTGGCAAGCTGCTCTGTGCAGCATACAGGCAGCTTGGAGAAAAGCAGTAATGGCAAAGCCACGCGTTAACCCAGGCAGCTTTATGAACCTCTATGCCTCTTCAATCTGAAGCATCGTTTTGGTGGGAATAAATAGCAAGTTTCCTCTTTTGAAATGAAAAGGGCAACAGGAAATCGGATTTTGTTATTTCATAATATCAAGCCTTAACATTTTATTTGTCAACATAATGAGCTCATAGCCCTTGAAAAGGAGAGAGGGAATGGCCAGCTTCATCTTTACCACATTTATTTTATGTAACAACTTCCTTGGCTGAGATGAAGACAGAAATAGACAGATCAATTATTAGCCCAAGAGAGTCATGTCTCCTTACGTTTATGGAATAGAAACAGACGTGTAAACCATGATAAGTGGTTATCTCCAGCCAGCTACAAAGCAAAAGCAGGTCAGAATCTGCACTGATAAAAGGCATCTTGCACTATTTGACGATCAGCACCATAATTTGGGCTGTTTAATCTTTTTTCTTGGAGTGATAGCCTGCCTATTCTTTGTCACGAAGGTCTGTGGAAGGGTGAGGATTGTCACATTGGTAATAAGCAAATAAATATGTTAATTTAACACCAGCAATTCAGGAGCACAGCTCCTCACCCCACCATGAGTAAATGTCTGCCTACCACCACCTGCTAATGAGATATTAAATCACTCTTCACTGCTCTCCAGAGCCTGAGGTGCATTGCTCTGAGGTGCCCAGGTTTTGGAATCAGTCAGAACAGCACCAGGATTGCAGTGATTCATGCCACCGTCAGGAAGCCCCCAGATTGCACCAGGAAGTCTCAGCACCAACACCAGTGAGGGGTGAACCATAGAATCACAGAATGGTTCAGGTTGGAAAGGACCTTAAGATCATCCAGTTCCAACCCCCTGCCATGGGCAGGGACACCTCATGCTGAACCATGTCACTAAAATGGGTGGCGGAGTTGTGGTGCCAGCATAGCATGGTGGCTGGGGCTACCTCCAGGCTTTTTCCCAAAGCTTTACATGAGAGCTGAGCACAGTCAAAGGCAAACTGCATGCAAACAAAGGGAAAATTACTTCTGATATGGTTGATGGCTGTCCAGAACAACTCCAAGGCAGAAACCCTGTATTTCATTAGCACAATGATGGCCTAATGAATCAGTGCACTTGCCAGGCATAATACTATTGCAGATATTCCCAGATCTGTCCAACAAAATATACACACTTTCTCAGTATATGTCCACAGAAAGCAGAGTTGTGAGACAACAAATGCATTTGAGTCATCAGCCTTCTCTCATGGCAGTGAATGGTACTGGGCTTGGAACAAAAGCTTTTTCTTCTGCTTTCACAATCTCCAGCACCTGTGTGAATAACGTAGTTCCCAGCTATAATTTCACCACAACCATTCTTTGCTGCAGTCTTTCTGCAAGAGCCTGAAACAAGTCCAGCATGCAGGCAATAAGGTTTTATTGCCAAGCACCATGAATGCATTCTATTCAGATACCAGTGAAATAATGTCTATCCAGAGATCTCTGTTACTGCTTAGAGAGACCTTGTGCGTAATTACTCACAAGGGTGCCACTTTGCCTGTAAAGCACCCTCTTGGTCAATCTCTCTTTCTGCTTGTAATAGATGCATCAATGTCTCCTGGCCCCACCAACCTCATGCTGATGGGTAAGAAATTTAACCTACCAGCTAACAGCATTTGCTCATCTGCCACATGGGGTCTGCTCCAGAAATTACTATCCCGAATCACAGTCACTGAGAAGCCGTGTCCCCTCATATCCCTCCTGAGGAGGGCAGCTTCTCAGCCACAGGGAAACAGCTAATGACTGCATGGTTGAACGTGCCTGATACTGAATAAGCCCAGGTATGGGACTTCTGGTCTACAGCAGATTGATGTCATGATATCATTTTTTAATTTTATCTGTATAGAGAAATAAACATATGCACAGACCATGTTTATTTCACTCTACCAAATATCATTTTAACAAACATGACACAATTTTTACCGCGTAACAGAATGCCTCTGTTAAATGTTATAAGTTTCAGTGCTTCGCAATTGTATTTCAATAGGCACAAGAAATATTTTGCTGCACAGGGAACGTATTTCACTAAATAGTATAAATTTGCACTTTGTTGGAAATGAATGTTCATTTTATATTGTAATTTTTTTTTTACTGCAGAATGTTGCCATTTTAGTATTCGCTGTAATCACTCCACTGTGTTGCAAGCAAATGTCATTTATACGATATGTAAAAACGCAGAGGATTCAAGGGATCTCGGGCTGAAGTATAAATACATGCAAGCCACGTAACACAAATAAACTTACTCCAGATGGTTGCTTAGAGCAGATAAAATCAAATCTTGCCATCCTAAGAAATTAAATTCCCAGTACAAATACATGCAGTTGAGTACAGTTTCTGCTGACCAAAATGGCCAGAAAATTATCACTAATCCAAACATAATAAATGTAATGAAATTTTTGACACCAATAAGAGACCAAACATTATGTTTTCTAGGTGGTTTAACAGCTTTTCCACCTGAATGTTTGAGAAACCCCAGCAATTCCCCCAACTATCTGCTGCAGAAAATACCTTACATGTAAATATCTAGAAACTATTGATACAATAAAACAAATGATTCTAAAAGCAACAATGCTTTATTTGCTCCTCTAGCATTAGAGCTGCCCGGAGTACTTACAGTACAGCCCAAGAGCATTAACAAACAGCCAAGCTATTTCTTCTGTGTTGATAGCCACCTTATTGCTTTCAGCAGCTAGCAAATTAAACCTTCAAAATAATTCTCATGTGCACTGACTGTAAAGTGAATTTAAATTAAAGTAATACATTACAAGAAAAGCCAGTACCTAGCCAGAGCTCTCAGCAGCCTCCTTCTTCTTCCAAACCCATCCTCATTGCACGCAAATATAGTTACACAGTTCACACCTGCCAACATACATCTGCACATACCATATGGTGCAGGACACACCTCATCCCAGCACTCACACGCATATGTATTTGCAAACACCTCCTGCCACTGGGAGACAGATAAGGCCAGCCAAGTGCTACTAAAACCAAACAAGAGATGCCTCGCTGCCCATTTCTCCTCTGTCAGATACCCATACATCTTCTCCAAGGGCAGCTCAGAGCACAGAGCAAGCTTTAGAACAGCAGTATTCACCCCAGACAATCAAGCAGATGAAGGCTTGTGACTGTGCCTTTACAGATGGATATGAAGCCAAAGAACTGAAGTTACTCACTCAACATCACAGAACAAACCTACTGCGGGACAAAGACTCAAAGAGAGAGCTTCTATAAACATGCTGGTGCCCTTCTCCTCGTATTTAGTGCCCAAGTTTAACATTTGGACCTGGCAGCATTCTGTGAGGCTCTCTCATACTTTTCACTTGCTGGCTGCAGCACAGAGCTAAAAACTGCACTAAGAAGTTAGTAATTGTCCTGTTTTCCTGACGTGGTGCAAAAAGGATGGAGGTGAACTGATACATCTGAAGTGCTCTAAACCAGGCTACGGCCTCAAACACAGCTGCTTTGCTCGCAGGCTGATGGAGAGGTCCAAGCCTCAGAATGTCCGAATATCATGATAGAAGTACCAAAATATTCATAAAATAATAAATTAATAATACATTGTTTGAAAACCTGATCCTTTTTGTTTCTGTGCATATATAGCTCAGTTCTGTCTTCTCCTGTACATCTTGCTTGAAGATTTTAGGTCACACTCAAGAACAATCCTCAGAATCTCTGCTCCTATTCTAGGTCAAACTCAGGTTAAAGTTAGTTACCTGGCAGTAATCCCCTCCAAGTGTCTCAAGATCACCATAGCAGAAATTGCTCCTTAAGTCAGGCACTAGGCACATTCAGGTGGGGAAAGGGATGCAAGCAGATTTAAGTAGGCAGAAAACCCTGTGAAGCCCAAATGGCATTCAGTACAAGTATACAGCACATAGTAGGACAGAAAGCCAGCAGCAAAACGAAAGCAGCTCTTCTCATGAGAGGTACTGCTCTTCCATAGGACCACAAAAACGCAAAGAGACATTTTCTTTTGTGGCTGCCCAGCCCCTTGTAGAGCAGGACAAACACCATTAGGCTGCTTTATGCAGTGGAGATGCCATGAAGCTCTTCAAAGCAGCCCCACAGCCTTGGATTCAGCAATCCTTTGGGGATAGATAACACAACCTACAATTTCAGAGACCCTACCTGTCAGAAGACAGTGCCTGGTCAGTGTCCCAGATGTTCTCAGTTGGGTTTGTGCTGGCTAGGGACATTCAGCTGGGAAAAGCTTGGGGCTCTCCCACCTCAGCTAGATCAAGATGTTAGTGGACTTGCATCAGCTCTGTGTCTTCAGTAAAGGCCAGCTGCCATAACACTCTATTACTGATGCTCCCACTTTTCCCGTCCTGCAAAAGTATGTCTCACCTTTTCATTTACTTCACAGTTGAGCGTGGCTTCTATTATTAGCTCTTTTGGTTTGAGAGGTGCAGAGTAAGTAACAAGCTTTCTTCTGTAACCTCAGACACTTCAGAAGATTGGAATTTAGCCCTGCAAACCTTAACAAAATGAGGTCTGGCTTAATTCACTATTAATATCCCCCTCAATGTCAGATAAGGAATTCCTTCATCACAGCCAATGCAAGTCCTCAAGTTTCTCTTTCTTACAAAGTTGTATATCATGGCTCTCTTTACTCTTATGCAGTAACACATATGAAGCCTCATTTTATTACCTCCTGCAGTGCAGCTTTGATTGCCCAAATCTGATCTGTATCTTCTTGAGAAATGTCCAGTAAAACTCTTCCTGGATTATTCCTCAGCATTTTAAAGCTGCCCGTGGTTCTGTCTGGTACAAGATTGGATTTGCCAGAATTGCATTTCCCAACTCAGCTTTCCAGGTTGGAAGTTTCCAACCACAGCCCCTTGGAAGCCTGTCAGTTAAGCATGGGTCCAGCATCGGAGCAGTTTAGGCACCCTTTCACAGAAAGAGACCGATATTGAGGGACAGGAACTGTGTTATCTGCCCTGCAGGTCACCGAGTGCTGCGTGCTTGCTGCTAATTAAATTCACTGTAGGAAGCTCCTTACGTCTCCACGTGATGCATAGCTGCAGAGCTAGATGTTGCCCCTAATTGCTTTTTGTAACAAGGTTATAAAAGTCATGCTGTTATGTCCAGATATGTCAGTGCCCTGACTACAGTACATGATCATAAATGACATTAATACTACACTGTGTTGTACCAAAAGTTGGTATTAATGCAGAAGTTTCAGTTCTCTCTCAGTATGTTCTTAATGTGATCATTGAAGAGCTTTATTTACAAAAGAAGGTTAAAGACCATTAAAACAAAACTCAAAGTTTGGGGCTAGCTATGTAATCTAAAAGACATGTGAAGTTTAAGACACAAGATATGAGCAACAGCATTAACTGCCAGGTTACAGATTTCCCTAATAGCATATTACCCTTTGTTTTCTTCAACTGAACACTGAAGTAAACTGGATGAATGAGCACATACCAATGCAGCTTTGCTTTCAATGACTGATTACATTACTTGGCAAGGAGCTAAGTGTCAAGCGATCACTACACACAACACAACCAGATGCCTTTCTCCCACTCAGAAAGAACTGCTGCACAGTTTGACATTTGAGCAAGATGGATAAAAGGGACAGAGCTCAAACTACACAAAACCGTCCCAGATATCACCATTTTTGGTCTCAGCCATGAATGAATGAGGGAAAAAAGCAAGTTAACCCAGCCTGAAACAAGCCTCTTGGCATCAGCATTGCTGCTATTTCCATATAAAAACCACATTCCTTGGGAACCTGACTCCTTCTCTGGGCACAATCTCCTGTGCTCCTGGGCAAAAGGTTAGAACTACTTGTCTCACCAGATGTCAGAGGCAGAATTCATCTATACAGGTTTTGCTGGGTGAACTGGAAGTCTGCGTTTGCTTTACGTAGGGATAGGGACTGGATCATGGAGTATTTTTCTAAGGCAATTGCCTAAAAACAATCAGGGAAATTGTTCCTTACAAGTGCTTATTGCCCATATCTGAAAACAGAACACCAGCTACCAGCTCAGATGAAGATACGTCCATACAAAGGGTAGAAGTGCCATGCCAAAATATCCCCTGCAAACCAAACACGCACGGCACAGGCTTGCCTAAGATCAATAGCAATTGATTCTTACCCAGTTAACCAGTTAATCACATTCAGATATAAATTTGGCCTGGAAAATACATAGTCCTTCATACGTAACACATTTACATTAAGATTTTGGAAAGCTTAGCAGCTTGCAAGTTCTTCTATGTTTGCATACAGCAGACACCTGTACAAAAACAGTCTTAAGGACAGGCAACTAAAATCACTTTACACATAACTTACTTGTTGCTATCTCCCCAATAAATAAAGATATAATGAGTCAATAATAGAATCCAATTTTGCCAAATATTTTAAGCAAAAAATAAAGGACATGGGACAGTCTTTTCCCAAATGGCTTTCTATTTAGACATGCTCTTATCCAGGCCAGGGTACGAAAACATGTTAGCCCTTTCCAACAGCCAGATCTCAACAGAATTGAAACCAGCAGACCATCTCTAACTAAAAAGCATCATGGAACAAAGCTTGGCTTGCTCAGGAGCAGCAGCTCACACAACATTACATCAAGTTCTTCAGCTTACAGACAGAAGAAAAGATTAGGCTATCCTGTCTCTTCCAGCCCTTTACATTCCCACCAGGAATCCAGGTAGGACTTCAATGGCTTTGGTTTGTCTGAAGCCTATTTTTAAAGACGGCATTCAGTCTCAATGTGATCATGAGAGTGAGGCCGGGGGGGGACATTCCCACAACTCACTGAGTGCTTCTGTTTCAACTGCATGGCAGAAACTTGTTAAATGATTTCTCAGATGGCAAAAAGGAAACCTTGGGGGATCAAGGCATTATTTGTAGTTCTGTGCCTGGAACATCTGAGAATTCCCTGGAATGGAAGAAGAGACCATGGGGAGCTGCAGATGTTCCCAGCAGCATCTCTCTGCAGCAGCAAAGGCAGTCCCTTCTGGCAGCTCTCAGCATGACAGCTATGTCACAGAGGCCTCAGTAATACTGAAGTGTTAAGATCCTAGTTAAGCTGCACTGGTGTTCACCAGTAGATGAGGAGAGATGATACCCATCTGCATATTCATATTCTTCTAGTTGTAAAAACACTAGGCACTTGACTATACCTGCAGCTTAGCACCATTCCTTAGACCACTACTGGTTTCTTATCATAATATAAAAGGTAGTAACTGCTTGTATTCCGGTGCAATGGAGACTTTCTGCTAGGGGTTCTGTCAGTGATTGTGCTGATAGGAAGGTAGAGCATCTGTTTCAATGGCATCTACGAGTTAAAAAGCACCATTTTGCTGCATGAATTACATACAATTTCACACATTCTCACATTTGCTTACAAGCAGTATAGAAAAACCAAACAAAAACTAGAAGTGAGAAAGATTTCAGCATGTACATTATGAAAAGAGTCATATGAGAATGACATTAGAGGGCTTCAGGAAGCTCAACAGACCAGCATTAGAGGTTTGTGGGAACATATTTTCCGAGCTGGTTGCTGATTCTTATTTGCAATTCAAGAAGGCAGTGATTGATCAGACCATTGTTTCTTCTCCTCAGACTAAAGTCCTTTCCACCCTCAGGGAAATACCAAAGAACAGTTAGTGAATACCACTTAAGGTATAAACCTGTGGCATTTGGGGGCTATTTGAACTAACGCTGGCATTTCATTTAATGATATCAAATAAAGAATGATACCGCTTGATTCCCCTCACACCACTCCAATCAGCAGCAATTGCAGTTTGGGTCTTGGGTTGAAGATTATATTTGCAAATTAGATTTTGGGAGGTGGGGGAAATAAATCTGTTAGCTCATGGTTTGATCAGAAGTTTGAAAGCTAGTCTTCTAATGAAAGGGTGAAATCTTGGCTGCAAAGTCAACATGAGCCTCATACAGAATTTCTCACAGCTCTTTTAATAGCATAAATGTTTCAAGCTCGTACATCTGGGTCTCTGAAACAGTGGCAGCAGTATTTCAAATATTCTCAAAGCCAGCTACTTGGATGGGCTTGAATTGGTGACAATAATGGTGAAGATTAGCTTCTCAGGCCAAATAGAAACAAGCCAGGGCTACGCAGGCAGGCTTAGCTCTCTCACAGGAAACACTTGAGTGAAGCAGGATGCCAGGGCTCCAAAGGCGAGAAGCTGCAGTGTATATCAGCACACGTGCTGAGTGGCAGAAAATTAACAGTTTTGATACTACAGCTACTATGAAACACGTATCACTGAATACATAAAGGCAAAGAAGAGAATAGTGGAAATCGGTGCAAAACTAGAAAGTATCTGGCATGTTTTGGCCATTAAATATTCAATATTTGTTCCCCAAATTGTAACTGCCGCACCAAAACTTCATTTAGGCTACAGGAGGCACCACAAGGGATGCATCAAGCTGCATCCAACAAAGCAGCATATTCCAGACCTTTCCCATCAACATCAACGGGATTCTCCAAACAGAACATTTAAGGCAGGTCACAAAATGGCAAGATACCAGCTGCTTGCATTTACTTCTTTCTACTTATATTTCTAACACAAACTTCTTAAGACAAATCTGACCGAATTAAGATACAATGCTGCCTCTTGTTTCAACCACTTTAATTTGATAAGCAAGCCAGATTGTACGCCAGTGCTTCCAACAATTAACTTGCAAGAAATCCTGTGATGAACCTTAGTCTCTTTCACACTGATTTTATTATACTCGCAGATCTCTGCACTTGTTCATATACTATTTGAAAGTAAAACACTGTCAGGCTAGCAGGCAAGTCAGTGACCTAAATGTTCTAGAAAATAAAGCAATATATGCCTTAGCATCCTGCAAGGCTTGCAGAAGCAGGAAGAAGCATCAGATGCAGCTACTAGGGGAAAAGTCATCTCTGTAGCAACTCACTACAAGAGGAGAAAGTGGGATGCTCAGGAGAAAGCAAACTCTGAAAAAAAAGATCTAATACACTAGAAACTATTTATGAAGAGAAAGGGCAGAAGAATTCTTCTCTGCCAAGCAGAACCCCAGGCCAGGTGGTTACAGATCCCTCCTCTGCTGATGTCTCCTTCCCGCTTTGATCACCACCACCTTGATTTTTATATTTGTTTTAACTACTAGCTTTGAAGTTGTTGGCTATGGGAATGAAATAAAAGGATTTGTTACAAAACATCTTGTGATTAGCCATTCGGTCTGACCAGCCGGGCTTCTTTCAAAGTTAGGTAAGAGAAGCTGAGCAGGCCCTCAAGCACAGGATGCTTGTGGCCTTAACTAGACCAAAGACAAATCATTGTCTTCCATTGAAAGATGCAGTCTTGTAACCCTGTTACTGAAATGGTGCTTTGATAATACCCTGTGGAAAACTGGCAAGAGCAACCATTTAAAGTCATGTTTCTACCTTTATGTACAGCTCTTATTACTTCATATGCATTAAAAATGCACGGCTACTTATAAATCTTTGATTACACTACAGACTAGACCAGTTACATTTTTCACCTCTGTTTCAGGATAAACTCTATAGAATGCATATATGCCAAACAGGACATGGGATACTTTAGCAAACAGGAACACTGGCATTCATTCAGTGGAGAGCAGCAGCTGTTCCCAGGATTGGTACCAAAACCAAGGAAGGCAGAATTTGTCCTTTTTAGCAAATCATTATGTTGGAATCGTGAGAGGCAGCCTCAGTGTTACATGGTGGTGTGTTTGGAGGCACTCTTTCTCTTCTCATTGTTTCTTCTTTTACAGTCCTGCTGTGAGACAGAGCATGACCAGAGACACTTATAAGCTGGTATGATTATGTTTGTACAGCTGCAGGCATGAAAAGATCATACCTGACAGGATAGCCAAGTTTCCTAAAAAACTGAAACAGTAGCCTACAAACCTACTCCTTAGTTGGAAGGCATTGCTCATAAAAGATGCACAGCAGCTACTGATCACATGCATTGATCCAGCCTCCTAAAACAGCTACTCTTGACAAACTCACCCATGTATTGCCCTATTTGCAAGCATTCTCCACCTTACCTGCCCTTCAAAACCCTAATCTTAATATCTTCTGCTGCAGCCCCTCTTCTGTATAGCCATCACAGTCCTTAACAATCAAACATTACCATTGCAATACCTGCTAGTAATGCCAGTCAGGCTGTATTAAACTTGCTGCAGAGGCAAAAGCACTCCTGAGGAGCCTCTTTACTCTCTGGGAAATAAGAGGTGCAAATCATTCCAAGGCCCATGATGAGGCACAGGCATCTTTAAAACAGAGTTTTAGTCAAGACCTTGGCAAGGGCAATACTGAGAAGAGGAATAAGCAAAAGTAAGTATCAACATGTAAAGCAAAGATTTTGGAGGTATGCATCACACTGCCTGAAAGAGATCCCACTGTAGCTCTTGTCACGCCACCCATTGCTTTGAGACTTACCACGATAAAGTACATGTACTGCCTTCCCATTTAAAGCTGATTTTGGAAGAAGGAGGTATTTCGCTGCCCATGTGTTTTCCAAAGAAAGGTAGTTTTACTGGACTTAGAAGTCTGAAATCACGAGGCAAAGAAACCCCCATGGCTTAAAGGAAGGGGTGGTGAAGAATTCTTCAATAACTCAGGTGGTGGTGAAGGGAGATTTGGACCCATTACTCTGCAGTAGGTCCTTGTAGAAATGCACCACTCTGCTCTTAACCCTTGCAGCACCAGCATTCCCCCAGGCTCACTTGATGCCATCTCCTTGCTGGCTGTTTCACCACCCTATCACACACACACTGCTGCATTTCATGCTTTGAAATAACCTCCTAGTGCATAGGTATTGTGCATATTACAGCTAGCAGTTTTTATTGTTTTTCAGCCTTTTTTCATGTCCAAGGCAGTATCAGGACAGCTGCTTTTTGGAACTGCCTGCCCCATGTATCAGGAGATTATGAAGAAATTGTGTTATTGCCATGAGGGCTGACACAGCCATTTTTTCCATCTATACTTACTGATATTTTTCCCCCTGATGCACTGCATTAGATGAGCTCCTCTCTCAGTTTCTTTTTTTTACAGCCATTTTTTAATATCCTTTCAAAAATGCATGCATTATTTAGCATGCTGCAGAGTGAGGATAGGCCAGGTGTGAATCATTTGTCATTGCAGGAAAACAAGTTCTCTTTGCTGTATAATTACCAAATCTGCTTCTACAGAGAGCTTTTCTCCACACATAGGCTACAACACTCACTTACCTTATGTCACTTGATAAATATTCAAAGGTCACCACACCAGGATTTCCTCTAAAAGGCAGAGTGCTTAGAAAGAGGGGACTAGTCAAAATTAAGGGAAAGACTCATATGTGAAGCTTGGAAGACCAGAATTTCCCAATAGAGCTGAAAACTGAGAAAAGGAAAAGCTTTGCTTCCAGCTCCAACATTATCTGAGGAATATTGATCATCAAAAAAAGGAGAAATAGACAATTTTACCAGGAGTGCTAATGTGTTTTAAAGTGGCAAATACTTCTTTTGTTTTGTTGGGAGGAGGGACTTGGTGAAACATAGCAGATACAGAAACCATGTGAATGGTAGGTGACACTATGCAATGTTACTATGCAGAAGCAGTATTACTCCACCCGTGTCAAATTCACCTTAGATGTCATTTCTTTTTCACCAGGGCTTAGAAACTTTTCCCTTCAAAACCCACTTTTTCATGTTTTCCTTTCATTTGATCCCCAATTAGCTTTTTCAATAGAGTTAAACTGGTGGCTAATCCCTTTGATTTGAGGGTTGTCTACATGAGGGTACTTGAGCGCAATCAATTCAAACTAATTAAGGGTTTATATTGAAGGCAGCAGAGTCAACCTGCATGAGTCCACCTTATGGACACCTTCTCACAGCAGCCTGACCACAATTCAGCAGTTTGTTTCACAGTGGACAATATAGGCTATGTGTGTAGGATGCATCCAATTTGTCTGGGTGCATTAGCGGTCAAACTTCCATGAAACCTGAAATAACATGTTTACCCAGGACATCCTCCCTGTGATAACACAAACCACCCCCAGCCACTGCTTTGCACACTCAGTGCAGGCACACACTTCAATTACTTCTGTACCTAAATCAAACTGCAATTACTTTAGTTCCCAATTAACATGGAGCACTGGTTTACTACAGTATAAGGCTTAATTCAGACAAAGCATCTCTGAGCAGCCAGTCTATGCTCTCAGGTGCCACTACGTAATGTGATCAGGAGCAGCTGGGTTGCAAACTGCTGCTTCTCATTCTCCTAAGCAAGGACACATGCTGTGAGTGCAAACTGATCTAAAAGCTCACTGTCCTCTTGGACTGACAGGGCTAAGAAGGGAAATGTGTGTATGAGTGTGTGTATTAAAGGACAGATTTAAGCTGCTGGTCTGTTTTCCTTGACCACAAAAAACTCCTCACAAACTGTGTCAAAATGCCACTCCATTATTTGCACAGAGGAACCTAAACAACATGCACTATCTAAAGCTCTCCTGCACAATTCTGCTTTTGAGACATTCCAGTGCCACAGATCATAGAATGCTTTGGACTGGAAGGGACCTTTAAGATCATCGAGTCCAAGCCACCCTGCCATGGGCAGGGACACCTTCTACTAGACCAGGTTACTCATATGATGACCATATGAGCATCATATGAGCTCATGAAGACATATAAAGTGTCTTCCAACCATCACCCCTTTTTCCCTTTACTGGGGGGGGGTCTCATCCCTGCCCACTGGAGCTGCTCTTTGCAGACCACCCTGTTACAAACAGGCCACCAACTGTGTCCTTACCTGAAAAACTTGGCTTTTGGGCTCTGCTCACAGCAGTGCTTCCCAGTTAGTGCTGAGCAATGCAGACAACATGAGCAGAGTGCTTACAGATCCTGTCCTTCCCCAGTAAGTGTCTTCGCTGCCAGGTTACAAAATCACACACCAGCTTGTGCCCTAGTTTTGGCCTGGCATACCTGGCATTCCTGTACAGTGACTGAGATTGCACAAGAGGAGGCCAGAGCTTGCACATAACCTGGGTACCTGAATCACAGGCATAAGGCAAAGAGACAAGTTCCTCTGGACAGGAAGGGAGCTGAACACAGGACCTCTATCTCCTTGGAAAGAACACTGAGCACTGGGATATTCTTATTTGGAAAGTACTACCCCTTCCATCACCCTCAGCAAATAGTAACATATTTCAGTGTTGTAATAGGAAATATTAAAACTGCCAACCCCTGTTTATGCAAGACCTCCTAAAAGGAACTTCTGTGCTTTTAAAAATCAACAATCCAAAAATTAAATGGGATGTTAATGTGATCCTCTGTGTGCAGTTGTGTTTGCTACATACGCAAGTGTTGTGTGTCAGCTTTCTGTATCAGCATAAGCATATGGGATCAGACACAGATGAGGAGCTCTGAACCTTCCTGCAGACAGATGAATGAATTCAAGCTGAAGCAGCAGCACGGATCTTGCACTAGCCAGTCCAAAAATAGTGAAGAAATCCCTTCTCTACATTTACCTCTGTGTGGAAGGGTTTGTGTGTTCATTGGTAACCTCCTAGGCTAAACTTTCACAAGAGCTATAGCTCTTTATTTCTACAGTCAAAAGGATGTAGGAGTTTTGAATATTAGCACAATATTATCTTCCTTTTTGCTTTCATTGCATTCAGCAAGGCTGGCTCCACTAAATAGCACATAAATCTTAATTGTCGGCAATCCATAATAAAAAAGATGTTTCTGAAAAAGAGTTCCTTGGCAGACTACTATCCACTTTGTACCACTTTTTCTTTCCTTGTTCTCTTTCTTTTTTCTTCTATGAGAAGTAAATGGAGATTTTCCCCTTTCTTTTTATTTTTTGGCCTGATTTTATTCTTGTAGCTGATATGTAAGAGCACTGGTACAATGTAGGTTTTTATTTGGGCAGCTTTTTAAAGATGGATTCCATACCATGATCTGACTAGTGAGAAATGACCCAGCACTTCCCCTTGGAATACTAACACCGAATTATCTGGCTTCCTGGGGCCTGATGGAGATGCAGGGAGAATTAAAGAAGATGACTGCACAAGAGCAGCGGTAACTGATGTAGGGTCTGCCTGCTGAGCTTTTGACCTCAGCCGTTTCTACAGTAACTGCACGATGTATTGTGCTTTCTATTCTCAGACTCACATTGGAAGCCAATTAAATTAAAAGGCTATTCATTTCATTACATTTGTCTCCAGGATGCTCAAATAAAAACGCAAACGATTCCTGTTCAGAGTTTCCCACATCAGGGAAAGTGATATTGTACTGCTAATTTGTGATAACAATATAAACCAATATGCAATCTGCACTGATTTAAAAGATGTGCATAGGATGTACATTGAACTTACAAAACACTGATTAGGGAGATCATGAAATTAAATCTTGCAAAGGGCACCTCTTTCAGACCCTCAAGGCAGCTCTTTTTCTTGCTTTAATCAGATAGCTAATCATTGTAGCTCACACTTTCCAAGAGCCAGATTCATCAATACTAGGAAACATGGATTTGCAATATTGAACAGCTACAGTCTCGGGAAAGCTTGGTGAAAATAAAAGCTGCAAAAAGGTGGTTGGTAAGCACTTCGCTGCTTTAAAAAAGGCAGTGGAAGAAATGAGAGAATAGTTCCTACTAAAAATAAAGCAAAAATCATTTGAAGAATAATCCCCCAATTTGAACAATAAAGAAACATATTCTCAAATACGCTGTTTTCTTAAGTACTGGTTGTAACCCCAGCTCAGTAAGAAATTAACATCACAGGAAAGGGATTGACATGGAACATTATTCTACTGCCTGTATTTTCATTCTACATAAAGCTTTTGGTATGGTTCCCTGGGTCACTTAGAGTGACAGTAATTTCTGTTCTGGAGGAATGACCTTCACATTGAAGGGAAGAGAGAGGACTTGAACACCATCATGCAGGATACAAAATAACAGCCTGCAACATGCCATTTATAGATCATTTTTGCAGGCTAGCAACCACAAATTGAAACTTGCCTATCATCATTGGCAGATCAGATTTTAGGGCTTTTATAATGGTCATGGTACTGAAGGCTTGTTGATAGAGTAGATGTGGCTTATAATGGAGGCAGCAGCCTTCATTGTAGCTTATCTAGACATGGTTGGCAGGATATAATGAGCCAAACAAGGCTGAAATGACAAAAATGTCTTGAGGCTTATGAAAACCTGGAACACTATTTAAAGGAAAACCTGGCAGTTTAGACACAATTGACACACACTTAACTCCCCTTTCAGATGGATGAAATAATTCTGGGCCATAGGCATCCACCTGCAGTGCTGAAACTCATGGATCTTCCACCAGGGGCGAGCTTAAAGGCAGTTCTCTGGGTTGAGAAAATGAGCTTGTTTCTCCCTGATATGAATAAATCAATTTTGTTTTCTTCCCTTCCTGCCTCTCAATACAATTTCAATCAGTTGCTGAAATACTTAAGACAGAAAATTCGGAAGTGAAAAACTTAAAAGTAAAAAAAAGATTTCTTAAAATGCCTTGAAAATAGAAGCAAATATGAAAATCTCATGAAGGTCACAGAAGCAGGTCTAAGTCATCCTCTACTACAGTAAGTAGAAGGCACTCAATAAAATGAAAGGCAACTGCTTTAGAAAACACTGAAGGAGAGGCTCTTTCCAACAGTGTGTTTATTATTAGCCTGAGGATTATATGCTGCATGGTAGCAAACAGGTCAGCAGCTTAGCGGCCTTCCAAAAGGCTTGAAAAATACCCAATAGTTTACTGCAAGCCAAAACATCTAGAGGTGGTTTTGTATGTGTGCACGCATGCACGTATGTCCAGCATAACAGGTAGAGCAGCAGAAAGCAAGCTTTATAGAATAAGGGCCATAAACTCTGTGCAGGCACATTTTTCTATAGATTACCCTGCTGTAAAGTTTCTTGAACCATCTTCTGATATGGCTGGAATGGGCCCTGCTGAAAGAGAAGATAATGAATTAGAGAATCCTTAGGTCCATCTGATATGGAGCTTCCAATCTTTCTGTATAGTCTGTTGCCCAATTTCCTCTCTTTGAGATAGTTTTCTTTATTATTGCAGTTCCTTTGAAGAACATTGACCTTGAATTGGATGCAACAGTGATGGGGCAATATTTTTTATTCCTACCCCAGTTTGGCAACTTTGATGATGAGGTCTCCAACGAGCAAGCTCTGTCTCTGGTGAATTATTTTTGTTTGCTTCTCTAACAACTTAAGGTTCTAATAAAAAGACCAATAGCTCTTCAAACATTTATCTTTCTGCATGACATCTTCCAAACTAAGCCTTTCCTGAATGTGAGTTTATTTGAAAAGATAGAAAAGGAAAAGTCTATCCTGGAATTTTCAATCCATTTGTAAAAGCTGTTTTAAAAGTCAAACTTTTCTTTTTTAAAAGCAAGTATTTTTGGTGATTAAAGAAAAACTGAGAGAGAAACTCTAAGTGGAAGTCATTGCTGCAATGTAACTGTGATCAAAGGCTCAGGCAGATTTGGAGGAGGACTTGGCTTTAGAAAAAGAAACAACATTTAGTTACAATAGTTAATGATAAAGAGAAGTATAATGGAAAGGAAAGAAAACTTATTTCATGGGAGGACTTGACAATGCATTCAGGACAAGACCCGATTAGGACAGATTACCTCATTCCTTTCTTTTTATGAAGTGTTCTGCACACCCGCTTCAGGCACGTTTTACTGTCCAGTGGTTTGAGAAGACCTAAGATCTGGAAGTTTATTCCTGCGAAAATAACAGAGAAAATACACTACTTAATATGGAAAAGTATCTGACCATACTGATGATGGTAGACATTGATGGTGTTCGCAGATGCTGTACCAGGCACATGTTCTATTATGTTACCCTGCTTTTGGATTTTTGTTGGAACAGAAAATTAACTACTTTTTGTATGAGAGCGCTAAGAAAAAAGAAAGTGAAAAATAGATTTGATTTTCTCTGCAAACTTGAACAGTTTTTAAATGTAACTCCTTCCAAAAATAAGAAGCATTATAAAGAAAACAATTTTTGGTGAATAAATCAATGTGAGTTTTTCCTGGCACACTCCAGCAGAGTGGCTAATGTGCCCCACTCTCAACAGACATTCAATGCAAGATATCAACTAGCCTACAGGAAATCAGTTAAAATCCCAACATCATGGACATGGGGTTCCCAGCACTGCCACAGTCTTACTCCACCAAATAGTTCCTACTCCCTGCCATGGGCAGGGACACCTCACACTAAACCATGTCACGCAAGGCTCTGTCCAACCTGGCCTTGAACACTGCCAGCGGTGGAGCATTCACAACTTCCCTGGGCAACCCATTCCAGT